>JARHVA010001076.1:2247500-2315000 GCA_037957365.1 Torreya grandis
ATTTTACTCTAGGCCTTATGTGCTTGATAACTTGTAGATGGCTACAAGTTTTCTTGAATGTGACTATAGACTGTGCTTAAGCCCAATTAAGGTCCACTAGGATAGTGACTATAAGGTGATAGGTGATGAAATTAACCACATATGGAATTTTAAAACCCTTACCTTTCCTTCTTGATTATTTATATATAGATATTAGGAACCTCCATTTACCCCTTTTGATGGTGATAATATCCTTTCAAAACTAATTATTTCTTTCTCCACCTCTTCAATTAAGCACTTAACTGTAGCTTGAATTGAGGATTTGACTGAGGGTTTTATGGTTTAATATAGTTGCATGTATAAGAGGAATATTACTGTAGTTTGAGATTATAAATCCCCCCATTTAGCTTTCATCATTCCATTATAACATTTGATAACTTGGCCTTGCTTTGGCCCAAAAGAACCTCAACAAAGATCACATAAACCTCATTGAATGCTTCAAAAGTCTCTTGTACAGATAATAACTTTATAATAGGTCTTATAGTAAAACTTTGTATGAAAAACCTTAGGGTCACTCCTGAAATTTCTCATACCAATCTTACAATCAACATCTCCATTAGCCTTCTTCTCATCTTGACTAGGTCTCCAGCTAGTCAACTCACCTACTTGGTTGTAGGTTACTTTTCCTCATGGCTAACTATAGGCATACCTTTCCTAGGTGGCTGTAGGTTGTCATTTGAATATCCAAAACTCTTCATGTTGCATTCTATTTTATAAAAACTTGTTTTAATTTCTTGAAACCCTAGTGAAAATTCAAAATCTTATAGACAAATATTATTCCCTTGTTAGGTTTCCTTAGTCAAAACCCTACCTGGCTATATGTCATCATAAGCTACTTTTAGGTTTCCTTTTCTATGTCAATAGGTGAATTTTTTTCCTCATTCTTATATGGATCATCTTCATTTCATAATGCCTCTATATTTAAAAGCTTTTCAAAGTCCATTTTCTAAGACATTATTCAAAACCTCAATAGACCTCATGAATGTCATGACTGTAGCCTATTCTTTGTTGTGTACAGACCATGGACAAGGTCTCTTTATGCATGAGGAGTGTTTACAAGGTATATGGTAGTCTTGAGTCTTCATCTTTATTGATATTCTTTTGAAAACATCTTAATAACCTTCCCAAATGTATGCATCTTCTAGCTTATTTAAGATCATGGCCTTCTTTCTTGGCTATGGGTCTCTTAGGGGCTGATTGTAGGTGTGTTTTATTTCATGTTTACAAACCTTCAAACCCTATATTCTACTTCACTCCTCAAAACCTCTTAACAATTCCACTCTTTAGCTTATTTGATCTCTTGGTCTAGGGTTGTATCCCTTAACCCTCTGTGGTCACTATGACTGTAGATAGGATCCTTTATGATAATTGAAGGTGCATTTTAGGGCTCATTAGCCTTATCAAAACCTCTCTTGTTTTTCACTCTCTTATTTCCCTATGAATAATAATCGCACTCTCTCCTTAAGCCATCTTAAGAGGTCACCAATCTTCAAGGCATTAAATTCTCAAACCCCCTTGACTATGGATTATCCATGAGGTTGTATTCTTATTACATATAGGCAAGCTTTGAAAGTATATAAGAAATGCCTAATTTTTAGGCCTTTCTTGGTTGCAAGTCAGACCTGTAGTGCATTTTTAGGGGTTGTAGGGTGATATGTCATTAAGTTCTAGAAATTTTGTAACTTTCCTTTGTGATATTTGACCTCATCCAAATCATTTCTTTACTTATATGAGTCTTTTTGATCTACATAATCTCACGATAACCCTCATAGGTATAATCCTTCCTTTAATGATTAATTGTGATATAAACATGTGCAAACTTTTTTTTTAATTTAGGCTTGTTTAAAACTTGAAAAGCCTCTTCTTCCATATTTTTTCATGTGGAAGTCTTTCCAAAACAATCCTAAGTCTCTTCATTACTACACACTCACTTACTAAAACACCTTTAAGATCAAAAACATATATAATTAGGCCTCTTTGGAATGTGGCATAGACCTGTAAGTGCACTTAAGGTTGTAGGTAACTTTATCTCCTCAAATACCCTCTTGAAGTTTGTGATATGCCTAAATATCCTTCTTTATCATAAGGTGATCATCGACTATGTCTATGTCATGATCAACTAATTCTTGAGCTTTGTGACTACCTATAGGAGATTTTTAGTCTTTTCCATAAGGCACAGGATTATATGTACACTATTATGATTGTATGTGACCTTGAATGGCCCATACTCTTCTTGCCCATGCTCATGTTAACCTTGAAACTCTATTAGCTCTTTATAACCATGAAACTATGAAAAGGAGAAGGTATGAAGGTACTATGACCATGAATGAAGGATGAAAGATGATGAAAGGACATGAAAGGGGAATGGAAAAAAGGTGAAAACACAATGATATGGTAGTGTATGACAGTGAGGTGGAGATGAATGGAATAGAGGTGGGAAGGAGCATGGTATATCATGATAAGGCAAGGATGAGGAGAGTATGAAAATATGAACACATTACCATCATAACATCACCATTTTAAATCCATTGGAAGAGGTTTAGTGACTAAAAATGAACCTTAGTTTTCTAAAATAACATCAAAAAATGCAAAAATTCCTTAATTTATGCTAAACTAGCCCATTGAGGCACCTTGAAGCATAGAGATGGCCAAGAAAAGGATTTATTTGAGAAAATAATTGAAAACATGAAAACCATGATAAAAACCCCTGCAAACATGAATTTTTTAAAAACTTGAAGCTGACTTCTCCTTCCATGACTGTACAATTCACCCTTGCAAGCTTGCCAATACTAAAATTTCATTGACTACATTTGTGACCTGTATATGACCCTAAAATGGATTAATAACACCTTTATAATCTCATGTATATATAGAACAAGTCCTCAATATTTTTTAATGTGTTGAATTTATCTACAACTCTACCCAGGTGAGGAGAAATTGGAGAAAAAGAGTTGCTTTTTTGAATGCTAGGCAACATAATTTTCCATGAATTCAACTAGATGGTTCATGAGCTTAAAAAATCCAATTGAGAAAATAATTAGACCATCATAAATCCACCTGAGTCTAATTTCTTCACCCCAAAATTTAGATTTGTACAGTAAAAAATGTATAGGTAGGTCCCTCTATGCCAAGAAGCAAGAAACTAAAAGAAGACTAGTATTGGGCATGGATGGCCATTAATCCTTGTTAAACTCTTGTGGAATATTGGATATGGTATTAACTTGACTTCCCCTACCTTGGATGTATGGATTTCATATAATTACTTGTAATTTAGGTGAAAACATGATCTTTTCCCTTTTAAAAGAGAACTAAGGATTCTCACCACTTGGAACTGAAGATTTGATAATTACTTCATGTAAATAATTAAAAATTACATATTTTTACCTTTTTTAAAGCTTTAATATTTCTAATTTAGCATGTGGATGGGGTTTTTAACACATGGGATGACATTTTCATGACTTGGAACTTTAGACTTAGGCTATTTTCACCCTTTTAAACATGAATAAATATATTTTGAGATAATTTAATAACTTTTTAAATCATTTTGACACTTTTTTACCCCATTTTTACATTTTGACTAAAATTTGCATTTTTTAGACCATAATTGATGGTTTTGACCAATTGTAAAGGGGTAAGGGTTGAATTTTTGAAATTTTTTAAATGTTAGTGGTAGTAATTTGGCCTTGAAAATAAAAATTAATAATAGGTATGTATCACATTGGGGGACATTCTTGCATTACTTTGACTACCTATAGGGAGGACACTAGTGATCACAAGGACACCTAAGATGAAAACTAGCCCAGTGGGTGACATACTTAGATAAGATCTACTTAGGACTAAGGGTGAGCTTGTTTGATGTGTATATTTCATAGATTCCAAATATTTGGAAGGCTATGATAAGTTTTGTGACATCAAGGTGTACTCTATGACTTGGGGTCTATCATCTATGTTTAGCTTATATATTATATGTATGGGATGTTATCCATATGGTATAATAACATGATACTAGTGGTATTACTAAATTCCTAAATATATGAGAGGTTCCCAATGTATCATCTAACTAGGTTTCCCCATGTGGTCATTGATTAGTTACCTCAAGTTATGTGATGGAGATAGGATTAGGTGGTATGGGTCATGCCCCATGTGCCAATGTTACATAACATCACATTAGGAGAGAAAATGTGGCATCTCTATTCACATACTAGGACTATTTGATTAAGTTGGGTGATTATGGAGCCAAGGCTAACATGAGTGTAGATCATAGGTCATTATACCTGGTGCGTAGAGTCACAGCCAGTGGCATGATTTCCAAGATAGTTTGGACTCCCACACCCATCACTCCTATATTAGTCACCACATTTTGGTCACATCATACAAGAGATCCAAGGGTGAGAGGAGGAGAAAGAGTGTTAATCAAAAGACTAGAGATTAGACCATAATGTGTGAGACCATGGACTCATCAAGAATGAAAGTTGGTAGTTGGAGGGGGAGAGGGAATGTATATGTATGTATGGGTACATCAAGTACTAATCATCACCATAATAGGATGGATAGTGAACACCTCATTCACACCCCTAATATAAATTATATTGGTGGGATTGAGCATAGAGGGTGGTTATCCAAGATAGGTAATAAATGTACAGAGCTAGCTAATAGAGGCACCATTGAGGAGAGGCTTGAGATGTACATGGCTGGTGACTCTAGGTTTTTATTTGATTAAGAGGTATCATATAGATGAGGTGCTTGGGAGATAATTTGATGGAGAAACCATGCTTAATAAATGAGTAGATAGGGAGATAATGGTTGGTGATACTGGGGTAGGTAATAAATGTGTATAATTTTTTATTTTTGTGATAGAATACTATTTAGATATGATTATAGATAGATGTATTTTGAGATATATATGTGATCTAATATATATCTAGGTTGGATTTTATAAATATTATGGTTGAGGAGATTAGATGGGGATCCATAGTTATGCTAGCACACCATGATATTTTGGATAGGGTGCTGGCACCATATGACCCCACCATAGTGGATGATCCTATAGTACCATATTCCCCAACTCAAGTGGGTTGGTTTAAATTGGTGAGTGAGGCCATGAGGTAGTTTTAGGCATGTAGAGATGGATTTCATCAACTAGCAGGGTTGGGAGTAGAAGAGTCACAGTCTTAGTAGGGCTTGGATTAAGAGAGAGTTTCATACATGGATATCACTATCTAGTTGGGATAGGTACAGGCCTAGGTGGCCAACCTACAAGGATAAGTAATAGGGTTGAGATCTTGAACATCCTCATTACATCACATTATGCAGATGGGATAGTTTGAGGCATCTATGGGTAACATGGTGATGCCATGAGATATATATGATGGAGCCTAACCATAGAGCTAGAGTGATGTATTTTTGCACTATTTATATTAAAACGCATGATATATATAGAGATATTTTGTTTTGATAGTTGTATTATAATCTTATGGGTTATATTTTGGTTGTGGTTGTGGATGCATGGATATATTTATTTCTAGCACATATATTTTTCTTTTGTTTTATATGCTATAGGAAACATATGTGTGGTGTTTTATTTTCTAACATTATCTAGTACACATGTTTGGTTAAAATGAAATAGGCAAAAAAGACTTGGAAAAGTATAATTAATCAAAAATAGATGTACTACACACTATTTCACATTGATAAATGTGTAATAACAAAATATGACTAAGTTTAATAAACCAAAAATGTGGTAAACAAGAGGGGAAAATGTTTTTAAACTATGAAAAATATTGGCACCAAATTAAAATAAGTAAAATCACACTAAATCATGTTGGGGAGTATGAAAATAATGTAATAAAATGGAAATAATGTGAAATACTAATGGTATAAAAATAAATCAATTAATTCAATCACTCATACTAAATCACGTTAGGAATTATAAAAGAGAAAAGAAAATTGGTAAAATGGTCTTAAATTAATCACACTAATTAAAGTTGGGAAGTATGAAAAACTTAAGAAAATGGTTGGATTCTTACATGAAATCATAAAATAAGAAGATTAAAGTGAAATATTAATTAAGAAAGCATAAAACATACTAAATCAAGATGGGAAGCATGTCAATGACGTGTAACTCACAACCAATCACATTTTATCTTATATTTGACACATGTAATTTTGTTTTGATTTGGGTATTGGAAAATTTTATGAAGAAGGTCAGGTCCTATCCATGGTCTTACACTACAACTCACAAAGTTAATACTAATAAGGTGGAAAATATATGAAAATATGATAAAAGGGGATGTTTTTAATGTTAACATAAAAATTTTGGTAATTTGTGAGGAAGGCTTGGTCCTTTACAAGGCCTTACACTACAACTCGCAAATGGAATCCCTAAGGGGAGTGATCAGTGAACAAAAAAATATTTCTCAAGGGGAAATATTAGGGTTGAGGGAGTGAACAAGGGAATGTAAGAATCATAACATATTAATCTTGTGATAAGACCTTAGGATACATGAGGCACACTAAAGACATGAGAAGATACTAACTAACTAGTGACCATCAATATACATAGGATACCTATTACTATAGGCACAAAGTTGTGTAGGAAAATAAGTGTAGTACTAATATTAACTTATGTTAGTATTTTTGAACAAGAAAATTAAAATGGACCTACCTTCCCACAATGTGTTCTTTATTCCTCAGGACCCCTTACAAAGTCATCGGTCTACTACGAATATTAGGTACTTGTGTGAAAAAATAGGTAGCACAAAAAGTTTTTTTTCTAATATACCGGCCTACTAAACCCTAATGGACCTTGGCTTTATCATGAGTCCAATTTTGGAGTTTGATATTTGATTATAAAGAGGATATGTGATTAGAATCACATCTTTTAGTGTGATTTTACTTTTGAAATTTTTGAATGTTGTTTTTTAAGCCTAAGTGTTTGTTAAAATTATTTGGCTTTTGAATGTTTACAAATTTTAGGATTCATCCTCCGTATGAATTTGGAATAACCAATCATGAAATATAAAGTAATACACATGAATGAGATTTAAGTTTAGCCTAAAGGAAGTTAAGTATCCAAAGATATGACTGACTAGAACACTTAGGCTTAACCATGAACCAACATGTTATCTCAAGTCTCAACCATGTGTATGCTTAGTTTGAAAAGGGTAATAATGGAGAATAATGGGAGATCTAAAGTGGATCGGTAAAATGAGATTATAATGAGATGATTTTTTTACTAATTGATCACATGGTAAATGAGGAATGACTTAAGTGAGAAAGGTTTATATGACCAAGTCATAATAATAATTATTCATGTTTATAGAGATAAGATCACAAACAATAATGAAAATGAACAAGATAACCATATAAAAGTAACTTAATAAGATCAAGTATGTAATAATGAAAAAGTATCCATAAGAGAACATAATAATAATAATAATAATAATAATAATAATAATAATAATAATAATAAGTAACATATAGTAAAAAAAACACCATGTAAAATAGATAAAAATTTGACACAATGTCAAATGATATAAAATAGATAAATGTAAAGTTGTAGCACATGTAAAATAAAAATAAAGAAAGAAATGAAATAATAACATGATTTTGCTCATAAATACTAATATATTTGTCCACACACACTATCCATAACATTTGCTAGGTCTCTATGAAGATCAATTTGGCCTACAACCAAAGTCTCATCGATCTTCAAGGAAAGTTTGTAAAATACTTCAAATCAAATCTCCTTGACAAAAATGTAAGAATGTATAAAGGATCATGATAATGAGATCTATCATGTAGGGGATGCTTAGGAGAGGGAATAAGAGTGGAATATATGGGATATGAAGGGGTTACTAGTGGATAAGGTTTCACTAGGGAAGGAGGATCCATGGGTGAGGGACTCATGGGTGGAGAAATAGTAGGTGTAGAAGGGACCACATATGTTAGAGCCATGGGGGAAGAAGGGGGATCCTTATTATGAGGGAGACATGTGGGAAGAAGGGTATTAGGCATAGGAATGGTTATGAGGTGATCCTTGAGATTATGATGAAGGGTTTGGAATCAATTAGTGTGATGTGTACCAAATTGGTGCTAGAGATAATATACCTCTCCATATTTGGGAAGATATTCAAATAACACTTTCAGGGGAGGTATAGCCTTATCTTTGGTATGAGGAGTGGTGGGACACAAGGTGTCAATATATTTTCATATCTTACGACAATGTGTGGATGAATGATTATCTATGTCGTGGAAGCAATAAATATGATTTTTATTAGACTTTGTAGGTATACTGATAAGAGGAGTGGAAATAGAAGCTGAAGAAGATTGGTATAATTAAAAGTATCTAGTCTAGTGACCAACAACTTTATGAATTTCACAATATGGTTGATTAGCCCATTTGGTGGGTAAATGAGAAAGTTACATTAAAGGGAGAAAACCATCACCAAGAGAAGGTGGGGTTGGTGGAGAGACTAGGCAAGGCTCAATAAAGGAACACTAGGATTAGAAATAAGAAGAGACTCAACTATAGAGGGAATGGGAATAGGATCTGAATTGGGATCTACTAAGGGATGGGTGAGGTGTATAGAAGGCTAAAGGATAGTTGTAAGCATTTCAAGGATAAGTCAACTAGAGGGGTCTTGTTATCTAGAAAAGTAATGAGGACCAATCATAGCATGATCCATAAGCATAATCCTATGAGGCTCTACATAAACTAGAGGTGTGCACACCATCTCTACCCTATGATCAAGAAGAAAAGTGCTAAAATTAGGAATGATATAGGATGGAATACTATAATAGATATTGAAATATTGAAGTAAAGAGGAACGATAAAGAATAATTTTAGCATCTCAGTCCTAAACAAGACCTCATAAGAATGGATCATCTATGGTATAGCTATCATCATAATTAGATGTATGAAGATCAATGATGTAGGTAGGGATGGCTTAGTTATCTGATGTGGTCTGATGAATGGAATGTCAAGTCTTGGTTAATCCAATAGGTATATCATCACAAGGTGGTTGACAATAATGAGGTTACCAAGAAGGGGGAAGTTGAGAAATGAGATGAGGTGAGAGATCAGAGGTTTTAATCTTTAGATTGATCTCATCAGGCTCATCATCAATATAATCTAGGAGGTTAGGGGTTATATTCCCAATGAGTTTGGGGTAACCATTATAAACTTAGGTGGAATTTATAGGAAAGTTAAGCTATTGATATTAATGAAATAGAATTCCTAGTAAGGGTTCAAGGGTAAGAATCTTGAATGCACCATGGGCTTAGAATTTTTCAAAATTCCAAGGGTTAGTATCACCTTAAATCCTATAGATGGATCCATTATGAGGAAATTTGACACATTAACAAGTAGAAGAGGTAAATTATCTTATAAATGAGTCTATGGCCTACCAAGTAAGATGGTATATGATAGAGGAAAGTTAAATATCATCACCTTCATGTAAAAAATAATAGGTGGGATGGTGATAGGGATCCACACATAGCCTAAAGGAGTCATTTGCCTTTAGTCATAGCCTTGACACATGTTGTATGTGGACTTAAGATTACATTTGTAATATCAATTTTTTTTGATAAAATATAGAGAGGCAACACAAGTACCAGAACCCTTGTCAATCAATGCATACTTGACTTGGATATCACTAATTTGGACATTGATATAAAGAAGAGGATCATCATCATGAAGTATAATCTGATTATGAATCATAGAAGCAATGGGAAATTTGAGGGAAAGAAAAGTGTCCATTATTTCATCAACATGTATGGACATCTATTTGCACTATTTTAAAATGCTATATTCTAATTTGGATAAGGCAAATTTTCATCCTAATAGGGAAGGACGAGGGATGTTCATTTGGAACAAAAGTTGTATAAGATGATTTTGGTGATGTGGAGAGGTCTGCGTAAGTTTGAGAAATGGGATTTGAGATAGGAGATTAATAAGCTCCATGATAGGATCCCATTCACCATAACCCATAAGAGGACTATTGGAAAGAGTTGAATAGTGACAAAGGAGGTCCTTGGAAGGAGTATCTGAAGTGCATGTGAATTTATGTTGATAATATGTGTAAGGTTTAATTGGGGGAAAAGTTTGTTGATGTCTTGAGAATATGGGGTAGTTGATGTAGGATTAGTATGAAATAAATTAAAATAAGTGTTGATAAAAGTTTGAGTATCATTAGTGATAGGTAAAGAGGTTAGAATAATAGTAGAAATGGTATGAGAAGTGTTATCCAAGGGAGGTGTTGGAATTGGTTCATCAAAATTTATAAGGTCTTCTTACCCCAACTCTATTAGGTGAGTTGGATAAGAGTCTTGGATAACATGAAATATGTGAGGTAATTGAGGAGTGTGGATGGGATAAGGATCAATGAAGGCAACCACCCTTTTCATATTGGCCATATTGACCACATTCTCTTCAAGAGTTAGGTTAGGAAGACTATAAACATTATTGGTAGAAGGGGTAAGTTTGTCTTGGTTATCTTGGTGATTTGGAAGAGGATATTTATAGATGGCCAAATGAGCATTAGCCTGGTTCAAAGATTGAGATTTAGTTTATGTTTAATTAGATCTAAAGGCAATGTCATAGGATTATTGACATTTAGGAATGATACAATCATGATCTAAATTAGGACCAAGAAGGAAATCCATAGCCAAATCATGAAGTTGCCTACAAGTCTCATGAGAATGACCCCAACTAGCATGAAACCAACAAAAATTATTTGGATTGTACCAAGATTTCATGGAGAGAGTGGGATGAAATTATCGTGGAAGAGGCTTTGGTAGATATTTTTATAATTCTACTAAGGATAAAGGTTTTTTGTACATTGATGTTATTTGTTGAAGATAAATGAGGATTAGTGATGTAGTTAGGAGGGGAAGATTATTTTAGAGTTTGGTTGGGAATAATAGCTTGAATAGTATGAATCATATCATAAGAGTTAGTGACACCATCATTTTTAGCATGATGATTATTATTATTTATTAACATGCAAGTACCCATATAAGGTTGGGATGGATTGAATTGATGATTGAGGAAATATTGATGCTTAGCTTGATCAATGGCTTCTTCCAAAGTACATGGAGAGAGAGTCCATACCTAATATTTTAACTTGGGAAAAAGAGAATTGGTAAATAAATGAAAGATGTTGTCATTACCATATTATGTTCACATTTTTTAGACAAGGTCTTCTATCATTTGATGAAAACTTGTGCGGTTTTAGTCTCAAGTTTATTACAATTGATCAAATGGGCCAAGTTATTCTTAGGGAGATCACTAGTTTGTAATTTTTGGACTATAGAATTAACTAAATCTTCCAAACTAGTGATGGAATGAGATTTTAACTAGTTGTACCAATCTAGAGCATCACTTATGAGAGTATTTTCTAATATATTGGTAGCAACAAAGGTATTTAACTTGACCCAATTGTTATATAGATTTCCAAATGTTTTTAAGTGGAGAGTAAGATTAGTTAACCCATTGTAATTAATGGTAGGGGTGATACCTCCTATATCGATATTATAAACTCAATATGTAAGAGGCTTATTTCGAATGTGCTTTATTGTTTTGATAATAAGGAGAGGATGAGTAATAAGACTACCATAAGAATCCTGAATAAGAGGTGGGGGAGTATTTTGGTTATGCATGCCCCATAAAACTTATTAAGTGTGGGTTTAAATATGGATAAGGTGATTTTGAATTTTCATCATTTGATTTTCATTATTATCTTGGAAATAATTCATTTTATTAAGATATTATAATATAATTTGATGGGTTTGAGTGGTATTAATGGCATTTTTTGAACCATAGGAATTGGTAGTAGTGGCTTGGGTACCACTATGGGTGTTAGTAGCATCTTGAGAAGAATTGTTGTTAAGTGAGGTATTAGTAGCATGATTTTATTATGTGGAAAAATAATTACTAGTATAGGGATGATAAAAAGTGGCACTAGAGGCATGGTTACCATGGGTATAAAACAATGCACTAGTGGAAGAATTGAGAAGGGTAGGTCTAGGAAGAGGCCCACTAGATGTAAAAACTACCATATTAGTAGAGATACTAGGCATGGAGGTGGATGAAATCAAAGAGGAATATTTCATGGTATGGGAAGGGGTTAAAATAGAGGGAAGATGTTGAGAGGCAAAGAATCTAGTGTCTCCAAATCTATGTGAAAATGTGGGAGAAGGTGAATGGGGTTATCCTCAACTTGACCACTTATCATGAGATGGTAAATAGTATAAGGATCCTTTCCTTGATGTTGAGGAAACTCATTGATGAAGAAGATAATTTTTGGGGTATAATTTAATTTAGGTTAATCTTAAAATGAGAAGAGAGGATTACAAAGTGAAGAGGAATGAGGAGGGGTCCCATAGTTTATAGTTTAAGTGGCCATATGTACATTACTTGCATCTAGGGTAGGAGTCAAAAGATACTTATGGGAGAACCTATTTGTGTTGGTAAAATTCATCATATCTATTGAATTCAACTCAATATTGTCTTCAAATAGGAAGTTTATGATGAATGAAAGAGATTAAGGAAGGCAAATATAATGCAAAAGTAAAGAGATAGGAAGGATACAGAGTCAACTAGGCTGATTGTAATTTTCAATCTAAGAGACAAATAAGATTATAGGGTTGACTAGGTGGACTTAATACTATAAATAGGGCATGGGACTATTTGATAAGGATAAAAAGTTAGCCAAGTTGATTTAATACTACTAGATAGAAGAAAGAAGAATATAGAGTCAACTAGGTCGATTGAGTACTATAAATAGGGAAAAAGATAGTCTGTTTATGATACAAATTTGACCATATAGACTTAGTACTATAACTTGACCTTAAAAAGGGATACAAAATTGACTAGGTTGATTTAGTATTATAGTCAAGGAAAAAGATAGTCTATAAAAGACTATGTCAAATAGAATGATAGTGTGCTAAAAATATGGAAAGATTTTGAAAATGTAATTTAAAGCAAGAAATAGAAGTAGACACACAAACAATTGCCAATGAGAATGATCCAATTGGCACACAACACAAAACCTTGCACCAATATTGGCTAATGCAAGCTTTTTCATTACAACATCTAATGAGCAGAGAAAAAGTAGTCAACTACAAATTAAATGCTAACAAGATGGTCATCCTGAGTGTTTTTTAGATTATATGAAATGTTATTTTAAGTGTGATGGGGAAGTTGGATAAAAATAGGGAACTAGAAAGCAATCTATGGATTGTTTCAGGATGTTTAGGTTGAAAGGGATATGTGTTGGAAATAGTACTAGTTTGATATTTGGGCCTATCCCCACACTTCCCAATCCTACAGTGATTAGGGTGTCAAATGATTTGACAATATATACCATTAACCACATTTTTATACTTGGCTAGAAAACCAAGTCGACTTCCCCCTTGGTGATGAAATCCAAGTAGGTAGGCTTTGGGAAGACAAATGTTAGATGCATTTTAAATATTGTGTGATTTGGTAATGTGTGAAAAAATAGAAAAATAGTGTAACTAAACATTATTTTGAAAAACCTCGTAATTATACTATGTGAACTTCTTTAAGCATGCAAATAGTTGAAAATGAAAGTCTGAATTAATTACAAACATATAATTGTTAATTTCCAAATCAAGACTGGTACAGAGTTAGTTCAAACAACATTATATGTAAAAATTATAGAATATAGATGAATGGGTCACTACTATACTATATAATTAAGAGTCCTTAAGAACCAAGTCAACTAGGTCAACTTAATCTTTTAGATAGAAAATAGGATAAAGAACCAGGTTGACCAGGTTGACTTAGTTTGTTATAGGATTGTAGTTTTGAAGACTGAAAACTTGCATAAGGCAAAACTATAATGAAGTACTAAATTGAAATTAAGTGAAATAAAGGAACCTTGGTGGGTTAGAAGATGTTGAGGATTGTAAATTTTCTATTGAAGTTCATTGAATGTTTCTTGCAAGTTCTACCAACTAAGTCAATTGGGTTGACCTATTTTTGTGAAACCCTATTTATTGAAGCTTGTTAAGATGACTAAGTCAAATTGCATGACTTAGTTTGTTATTTTGGATGTTGAATGGGAGAATAAGTTAACCTATTCAACAAAATTTTTTATTTGGGACTAAGTATTGTGTCAGCCTACATGATCCAGTAACTTGTATATGATGAAGAAATACACAGAAAGAACAAAGTCATTTTGATGTAGCTATTTGTTAAACCTATGCACTAAAGTTAGAACTATACCAGCCTAGTTGACCTACTATCACAAATATAGATAAATAATAAAATTATATAAATTAAAATCATGAAATAAAACCTAAAAGAGTTAAATTCATGTTTGGTTCACTAGAATGTATGTAATGGAAAATTAATTTGATCTACAAATAAATCCTAGATTGAAGAAGATAAATCCTACTTACACTTTTAACTGGGGATACAAGAGATAATTGGGTTCATGACTAATATGGATTTTCTAGACCTAATTAATGGATCTCTTATCACAAATAATACCACTAGGGAGGGTTTTAAAGCATCTAGTCAAGAAAAACTATGTAATAACCCTAACTAAGTCCTATGTTTTCATATTTACTAGACTAATAAAAAGTAAAGTAAAATATAATCTAGTGCTCACCAAACCTTATAACATAAAGTGGGGGTAATAAATATTAAAATTAAATATGTATAGAAGACATATACTCACATCAATGTATACAGAATCCTAATGTATGGAAGAGAAGTGGAAATACATATCTATCTACTCTTACAAAGGAGGGACAAAGTTAGGCATACATACCTTTGAAGATGAAACAATGAGCCTCAATCTCTCCCTTGGCCAAGGTGCTTCACAAAAGGTTGTTATGGTATGTAAAGATGACAAGGATAAATTATCTCTAGGATACACAACCTATCAATGCATCCAAAATAATTTTCAATATACTAAGAGCGTTTAATGAAAATTAAGAATAGTGATATTGAAATAAGAGTGGTAAAGCTTAGGAAATGTGGTAAATTGCACCACCTAGATCATAGGTAAATCCATTGTCAAATAGGATGAAAAATCAAGTATAAATTTTTTTGGTTAATATCTCTCAAAGATATTTTAAACACTTTTCTCAAATTTTTGATATTTAGGTTTTTTTGTTATTCTTAAATTTTTAATACCTTTGGTATCTCAACTCAATGGAGGATTATGAGATATATAATGGGCTAATATATAAAATAGTGAGAGTGTCACTTAAGTTCCTCATAAAATAGTGAGAGCATTAAAAAGGGGTGATCAAAATGACCTTAGAAAATG
This sequence comes from Torreya grandis, assembly GCA_037957365.1. Lineage (NCBI taxonomy): Eukaryota > Viridiplantae > Streptophyta > Pinopsida > Cupressales > Taxaceae > Torreya > Torreya grandis. Next base: position 2,262,848 of record JARHVA010001076.1, read on the forward strand.
AGCACTTCCTATATAGTCCAAATAGACCTCAAGTTAATGTACTTCCACCCTAGCAAAAATTACTATGAATTAATAGCATGGTGGGAAATGGTATATGAATGGCACATGATAGGATAATTGGTATAGGAATCAATACAAATTAGTATAGGATAAGCAAGGAATGAAAAAGACACAAATTTTAGGAACCATTAATAAAGGCAATCATGTATGCGTGTGTTGAGTTACTTCTTTTAAATATGTGCTTATGATAACCAATTCTAAATATTCTGCTAGAAACTTTCTCTAAATCTAACATCTAAAATTGTTTGTAGTACCTATGAACTAGAATATAGGTCAAGATTGGTACTAAAATAAGGGAATAAAATCAAATAAGAATTGGTAGAGATAGAAAATAGGAATGAAAGAAAGTGTTCAATAGTCATGTCCCAAGTAGGGCTCCTCATAAACAATTATCAAGATTATTGTGCATATAAATGTTTGATGTGGATAATATTCCTAGTCTTTTCTAGTTCTTCTCCTTTTGGTTTAGCTAATATATATGCTCCAAATCCATAATTAGCTATGATGATGAAGGGTCCTAGCTAATTAGCTTCAAATTTTCCATTATTTTCATGGGTGGCATTGGTATTATTTAGGTTGTCTTTCTAGAAAATATCACCAAGTTCAAATTATCTATGTTTGATATGTTTGTTATAGTTATGGTGCAACATGTTATGATATGCCTGGGGATTGTTCAAAGTTGTTTCTCATTTTTTAATCAAGTAGATACAATTCTTTCAATTGAGAGATTCAATATTCTTCTTCATCAATGATACCTTGTAATAAAATGCATAAGGAAGGCAAATCGACCTCTATATGAAAAATGGATTTAGTACCATAAATATGGGAATATAGCATGGCTCTTGTGTGAGTTCTATGATTGGTAAGATAGGAATATATGGAAAGAAAAAATATAAATATCAATCATAGCTAATAACATTAACCATATTTTTAAGAAATTATATTAGGGTTTTATTAGATCTTTCAACCTGGCCATTGCTTTGAGGAAAAAGGTGGTGGAAAAGTGTTGTGTAATTGGTACTTGGAATAGAGGGATTTGATGTCCTTATTTTTAAAATATTTTCCATTATATAAAATGAGATTATAAGGAATGCCAAAGTGGTAGATGATGTGGTTTAGGATGAACTTGGCTATTTGCTTACCTATAAAATAAGTGAGGGGAATGGAATCAACCCAATTAGTAAATTATTTAGTTACAATAAGGATATTTTTATGGCTATCATAATAAGTTAGATTGGTATTTCCTATGAGGTTGAGTCCCCATGTGGAAAATGTTCATGGCATTATGAATAGATATAGTTCTTAAGATAGAGCATGAATAAGATTGGCATATTTTTAACATAAAATGAACTTATTCACATAAGCACAAGTATTAGCTTCCATAGTGGGCCAATAATACCTAGTACATAGCTGTTTATTACTAAGTATAACTTTGCTAGTGTGTTCCCCACAAACTCATTTGTGTACTTCATTAAATGCTAATTTCGACTCTACCAAAGCTAAATAATGAAGCTAAATTACATCATACACTCTATGATAGATTTTGCCACCAAGTATGGTATAATAAGTAGCACTATGAATTAATTTTATTTATTTTTTATGAGAAAAGTTAGGAGGGATAATTTCTTCATGGAGGTAGGTATATATTTTAGTGTATAAAGGTGTATTAAGACAAACACTGTCACCATTTTAGATGATGGAAATTCATGATCTAGCCTTAATATATGTTTGATAAGAAATTTGTAGTCAAAAACATGATCTATAATTGATATTAATGAAATAATACTTACCATTGCATTGGCAATCTTGTTTTTGGCCCTTAAAATCTTCTCAAACCAAATGTGATCAAAGTTATGTATTAGATCCCCCACCATTTTCTTGTATGAAATTAGTTTGTCATCTTTTTTTTAGTTCTTCTTTATTACTTTATTGATAATCAAATTATAATCTCCATGAACAAGTAGATGCTTGATATTCTATTGTACTAATAGATGAAGTCCTATGTCAAGTGATTCATATTATGATATGTTATTGGTATAAGTGAAACTGATATGGAATGGTTTTGGAATAAGATTCCATTATGGTGTTATGGATAAAATGTTGGTCCCATATCCTTGAGATGTATAGGAACCATAAAAATAGAGTGTCCAATGTTTCAGCTCAGAATAAGTGTCCTTAAGAGTCATGATGGACTCATCAAGAAAATTGAATAAGAGTGGTTGGGTATTTTTTAGGGGTGCTTATACAAGCTAATCTCTAATAAATACTCCCTTAATTACCTTTTGATGTACATACTAAATCTTAAATTCACTTAATAACATTATCCATTTGGACATTCAACTTATCAATGCTACCTTGGAAAGTAGGTACTTGAGAGGGTGCACTTTAGAAATGATGATGGTCTTATTGTTAAGCATGTAGTGTTGTAATTTTTGGTATGAAAACACCATTGTTAAATAAGATTTTTCAATGGCTATATAATTGTGTTCATATGTGACCAATGTTTGGTTCAAGTATTACACTACTCTTTCTTTCCCCTAGTCATTATGTTGTGCCAGGAGTACCCCCATGGCATATTTGATTATTGAAATGTAGAGAAGCCATGGGTCTTCAGGAATAGGTGAAGATAAAACTAGAGTATTTTATAGATAATCCTTTAACTACTCAAATGCCTTTTGACAATATGCATTCATTTAAAAATTGGTTACTTTATTTAGAATATGAGTGAAAAGATGGCATTGGTTTGCAAATTGAGATAGGAACCACCTAATAGATTGGATCTTACCTTGCAAGATATGGAGCTATTTTAAATTAGAAGGTGGAGGAATTTAACTAATGGACTTAAGTTTGGATGGATAGAATTTATTTCCCCTTCAATAGATGATGAATCCTAGTAATTTTCCTAAATCAATGCCAAGAACACATTTTTTAGGGTTAAGTCATACTTTGTATTCATGGATCCATTAAAATATTCTATGCAACACCTTTGGATGTCTTGATCTAGTCTTATATTTTACTAGGATATTTTCAACATAATCCTTGGGAATATCATGCATCATGACATGAAAATGGAATTCATTATGCATTAGTACATAACACCAATAATCTTAAGGATGAAAGGCATTACCTGATCATAAAATGTTCCACAAATAGTGGTGAATGAAGTTTTATGCTAGTATTATTGTGTGACTTTAATCCATTTATATCCATATAAAATATCCATAAGAGGCATCATCTCATACCCACCCATGTAATTTATAATCATATCAATATTAGGAAAAGAAAATAATCATTATTACATGCCTTATTGGTGTCTTTAAAATTGATAGAAAGTTGGATTCCTTATATATTTTTGTTGAATAGAACTATGTTTGATATCCACTATAAATAATCAATAGGATGAATGCATCCCACCTCCAATAATTTCTCCAATAATTTATTAATAATAATGTCTATGTGTGGGTGCATATTTCTCAATTTTTATTTGATTGACTTACATCAGGATGTACAACAAGTCAATGCACAACCAAGGTGGGGTCCAAGCCTATCATATCTCAATAACACCATAAAAAATATCCATAAATTATCAAATGACATTATTAATGACTTCATGTTCCTCCTTAGTGAGGAATGATCCAAGTTTTATCTATTTAGGATCATCAAGTGTTCTAATATAAAATTTGGTGGTGTCTTCCATGAATAGTGTGGAACCATCTTCTAAAATAATTAATAGGGTGGTAAGACAGTCTTATTCTTCATTATGTAGGTTGATTGGATCATTGAGTTCTCATTAAAAATAAGAGTCTAAATCCCCAAGATCTAGTATAGGCAATTCAATAAAGGCATCTAGATAATCTTGAATAATTTGAACAAATGTTAGTTTTTGTTATGTACTAATTCTAGAATGGCAGGATGTTCTAGAATTAGAAGAGGCTTGGGATTCATTTGAGAGAGGGAAAACTTCCCCATCCAATGGAATATAAAACAAGTTTTCACCATTAGACTCATCTTTATTTTAAATTTTACCCTAGTCTAAAAGTGCCTTAAAGAGGTTTTCACTTTTGAACCTCAATGTTTGATTTTTTTTCTTGACTAAATATTTTCACTTGATCTCCAAAATAGGTAGTAAGATCTAATGTAATTTAAAATCCTTATTTATGAGCACCAAGTAGCACATTGTCTCTGAGGCCCATAAATTTATATATTGTCTCATCATTATATAAATTGTCCAATGGTACATATGTGTCTTGTTGGTCCCAATCTATTAATTAAGTATAATGGAGGAAAAGATGGGAATGTGAAGGCATGACAACAATGGTAGAAATATTTTTTGGTTCAAATAGGTTAGTTTCAACTAAATCATATTAAATTTTATAATGGGACTCTATGTTATTATTAGCATTGTCATTTTTAGATGATAATACAAAGTCACTTAGGATATCTAAGTGGCCACTCTGGGTAATTTATATCTAGTGTTTCATTCTTCTTTGTGCTTAGAAAATGATATTGGCTCAATATTTCCTTCTTTCATTACCCCAAAGCCTTTGAATTTGTAATCTAAGTGATCCATTATCCAATTATGGATAGGATAATTATTTCTTTGATATTAGGTAGCAAAGTCATTATTACACAACTAGGAATCATCATCGATTTTGGTCTATTTTTGTTCTTAAGAAATGGTCTTGATAAAAATCTATTGTCCTATTTGAGGAGAATTGTCCTTATTATGCCACTCCATTTTATGAATTTTATTTTTAGGCCTAAAATATTATTTTGGTATCTTAGGCAATTTAGCTATATGAAATGCATTGCTGAGTTTATATTCACTTAGGCTATTATTTTGAACTATGAAGTGATTGGTTATTTATATAGGCATGGTAGATAAAGTGGAAGAAAGTGTGCTTGGATCCACATAATTATATTTTGGTGGTTGACCAATTACCTCCTTCCCCTATTTAGTAATATTATCTAGGTTGAATTGATAGTTATATCTCTCATATTCAACCTCCAAATGTTTATAGAATTGGTCTAGTTGTAGGTCACTAGGAATGGTGACTTATAACCCATAATGGGAGAAATTAATACATTGATGAGAGGTAGATAACATGACATGAACTTCATGGATCCATAATTTCTCAAGAAAATTATATGATAATTCCATAATTCCATGGATCATATCATTAATTAAATTCACAATGGTAATTGATCAAGTAATTATAATTCCCAATGGACCATGTCACTCGAGACTTCTTACTAGATCAAAAGTGTATTTAATATATTCTTATGTATGTTAGATGTATGCAAGAGATCTAAAATAAAAATCTATGTAGGCATTTTTTATATTTGTTCCATAATATCATAGGGTTTATCATTAATGGGGGTACTTGGATTATATTTTTGAGGCAAATGACCTTAAATAATATGATTGGAAGAAGAAGGTATAAGACCTTGAATGGTAACCTTAGCACATTAAGTTTTGATGATGTAACCTTGCTTTAGTGAAGGGTTAAAATAATTAGAGGAAGGTGAATGAGAATCGAATATGGTAACTCTTGGTCATTAATTAGCATTGGAAATATTATGAACCAAATGAGGGTTACCAAAAATTAGAAAAGGAGGTCTAAGAATGGACACAATAGGTGTACAGGTATTGTTGGTAGGTGGTTTGATATTAATGGTAGATACATGTCCACTTGTAATGTGACCTAAAACATTGTAGTCATAAGGGATGGAATTTGAGATGAATTGGATATAGTGAACCTAATTTCAATTCTATTATTTTTTATTATGTTATTATTATTGATTTTTTAGCAGCTTATTCTGATTTTAGTTGTTGACTTGACATTCATTTTGATTTTGATTATTGGAGTTATGTTGTAGAAATGGATTTTAATATATAACCAAATTTTTATTAGATGTTGTAGGCACATTATCCAACTCTATTTCACCATTTTGAAGCAAGTCTTCAATGAAATGTTGAATTTTTATGCATCTATGAATATTATGTCCTTTAACCCAATGATAGTCATAAAAATCATTATCCCTATACCAATCAGGCTTAGGTTGATCTACAGGAAAATGTCTCAATACTAGTTATATGATCATGTTGGATACAATAGTCTTTAAAAGACCATCTCAATAGGCTCATCTAGACCACTAAAAGGTATATGACAATAATGACCCATTATTGGAGGTGGCATTTGTAAGTAAGTTATTGATTAGGAGTGTTTGTTTATATAGCTAGTGGTTGCACCATTTACACATGTCTAAATTTAGTTACTCCATCTTTTAAAACATTTTCATTCCTATTAAAGGGTTTAGAATTCTCTGATATACTTGTTTATGCTTATGTGGGATTTATTTCCTAAGTTTTGTTCTATGTTTAGTTCTTAGAGTAAATTTTAATAATTCCCTTATCGATGAATGATTTCTCAATTTTTACTCCTTTAGAAATGATTTCTTCAAAGGTGTTATAACAATTGAGTTTAATAGATAGATTTTTCCTTTAGACAACATTTCTTGGATTTAAGGCGGAAGGCAAAAGGTGTGCAACACATGGTTTCAAAATTTGAATGAAGCGCTGGGACGTGCTGGGCACGCTAGGAGTGTTGGGTGTGCTGGGCACGCTGGAAGTACTCCCAAAATCAGAATCTAAATGTGCAGGGAGGCAGATAGAAGATGCCCTTCCAAAAGGGGGAAATGAAGGATGAAAGGTAAATGGAGAATTGGTGGTGGAGAACCAAGAAGGAGGTACTAAATGTGGAGGGATAGTAGGAGAGGAAAAAGAAAATGAAGGATCTAAATTTTTTGCTGATAAAAAGACTGGGATACCTTTGAATGGATTGGATCCTTTCTGTGGTACCAGTACCTCCCAATAGGATTATTCTCTTGCTATGTTGGGGCAGATGACTAGAAAGGAGAAAGAGAATGGGCATTTAAACAAGGAAAAATTCTCAGAAGTGCAGAAGGTAGAGTACTTAGAATAAAAGAAGTGGTCCTCTCTATTTGGCAAGAAACCCAATGAAAAATTTATCTTCCCGCCGGTTATTACTAAATCATGCTGGGAGAAAGGTGAGTTCCAAGTATTTATCCCAGATCCTTTAATTGATTTTTCTATGTCTTCTTTGGAATTCACCATAGTGGGTAAATTTTTAGGGGCAAGACCAGATATAGAATCCCTTACCAAGATGGTTAAAAGGAAATGGGTTATTCGAGGAGATGTTGAAATGGCTCCTATGTTGAATGGTTTCTTTTTGTTCAATTTCAACTGTAAAGAGGACATGAATATGGTTCTGTGTGGAGGACCATGGTCTTTTGGCAAATGCTCTTTAACCATTAAAAAATGGGAGCCCAACATGGACCTATCAGATTCTTTCTTCTTAAACACTCCCATTTGGGTAAGACTTCCTAGACTTCCCAGGTCTTTTGGTGAACTAGTGGCATTAGATAATGCAACGGTTACCAGATCCAAACTTCAACAAGCTAGACTTTATGTTAAAGTTGCATATTTGAATAATCTCCCAGAAAAAGTGGATTTAATTTCTAAGCATGGCAAAAAAACTCAAAGGTTTTTTTTTGAAGATTTGCCCAATTCTTGCTATGCTTGTAAAAAATAGGGGCATTGGGCCAGAAACTGTCCTTACAAAAGGAAAAATTATTCAAGCAATGTTTTGGATGAAACAAAGACCAAGGTTCAGCACAAGAAAGTATGGATACCCAAAGAAAAAAATCAACAAGAACTAAAGAAGAATGAAGATAATAAAATTCTGCATGTTGAGGAGGAGAAAGAGATCTCTATTGAAGAACCCAAAGTTCCACAATCAGATGCGGATGAAGAGTTTGTGGTTGAGAAAGACAATTCTGAGCAAGAAGGTTATGGGCTGCAATCTGAAATCACAAATCCTGAATAGGGAAAAGATGAGTTGACAGATTTAACAAAACAAATCGTTGGCTATCAAAAGATAGAAGACAGCTGGGGAGATGTAAAAGACAAAACTGAACTGGAGGAAGGAAAATTATTGGATGGAGCTGAAAATAAATTAGAAGAGGATGATCCTCTTTTTTCTAAGACCAAGGTGATTCAGGCTAAGAATGTTTACCCTCTGAAGGTGCTAAAAGTAAAAGATAATGGAGAAATCATAAAGAACTTTTCAAACCAAAGAAAAGAGCTGAAAAAAAGACCATTACAAAGGGGGTTGAAACATGAAGCAGCAAAAAAGACCAAAAAATGAAGGCTAAACACCTGGTTTCTACTATGGATAAATCTAGAAAAGGAGATGAACAGTTTTTAAAAATGAAATCGGATGTTGGCTCTCCAGACCGATCGGGAAGAAGATCCGTAAAGAAAAACAGAGAATTAGAAAGTAAGCAGAATATTGTTGATGGTAGGCAGGCAACTATTCTAGATTTTACCCCTCAAAAATAGATAGAAAATCTTTATTTGAAATTTTAGGGGGCGAAACATAAAATGGTTAATGATGTTGCCCCTATTTTTTCTTGATTTTGCTGCTAGTTTTTAGTAGGCTTAAGGATTGCTTATCCTGGTGCTTGTAATTGATCTACCTCTTTAATTCTGTCAAAGGGTTTCGGGGTCCCTTCAAAACCTATTTTTACCTTAATCTAAAACAGTTGAGTTTAATATTATGAGCCACATCAAATTTAATATTGGACATGAACATTGTGGCTATTTTTTTGTTGGGAGATTATGTGGAATCTAGATGGCCAATAAATGCCATTATTTAATATAATTGGCCAAACTTTATCCTCCTCTTTGTTTAGCTTGATAATTCAACCATAGTCAACTCATGTTCTATATTATAGGATAAATGTTCCATGAATTTATTGGACAAGTCATCAATGTTGTCAACATAATTCTTAGGTAGAGTCAGGAACCATTCTAATGCTTTTTCTACCAAACTATGAGGAAATAGGTGAATTAAGTATATATCACTATAAGCAACATATTGACATGTGATGAAAAAATCCTTTAAATGCTATTTTGTGTTACTTTTCCCTTTGTGTTTATCATAATTGTGCATTTAAAAGTGATGTAGGATAGGTAATTGAAGTTATCTCATGTCAAATGGATAAAAACATATATCATCAAGCTTGAATTTCTTACTTTGATTACCAATTTTAATGGTCAAAACTGTATATTTAACCTCCTATAAATTTTAGAAGGTAGGAATAGAATTAAATGGAGTAGGAAATTTTTTTTAGGTGGCCAAATATGGATTACCTTTACTTTGTAAAGGAGGTAATGTTAGCACCAATTTCAACATGTGAATGAGTTTTAATACTCCAAATTTAAAATGTGAATGAGTGATTTTTGGAATATAAATTGGTTTCTTATCACTTAATAAAACCTATAAAAACTCATTAAATTTTTTATTGAACCAAGAGAGTAAAGGCAACCTATAAATTTATCTTAAAAACATGTGAATTTTACTCTCTAGAATGATTTTATAGTTGCATAGTTAAGACAAACTACGAAATTATTAGTTAAGTGAATATGATTAAGTTTTTTGAATTTTTCATAAATTAGTGCATGGAAATTAATCAAATTTATGAAAAATGCAAAAATCCTAATCAAATTCACTTAATCCTTTATTTTGATTTAATTAGTTAAGTGAATTTGATTAGGCTTTTTGCATTTTTCATAAATTTGACTAATTTTCATGCACTATTGGTTGAAAATGTCAGTTTTCTAGGTTGAAATTTGACTAGGGATGAATCAACAAGAGGTTATCACTACATATAGTGTATAAACCCAAATAGGGAATCCCTAATGTGATTATAGGCAATTATATCCAATGTGTGGATGAATTTGGGAATTTTAGTGATTTTAAGGCTTAATTTTCATTGTTTGTAAGAAATTAATCTAATGTCAGTTTAGACATGAAAGTGGATGAAAAGGAATGTCTACACCCTATACAATCTATGGTTCCTCCTCATCCCCATCCACCACCATGGTCTAATGTTAAATCCAAATAAAATTATAACATGTTTTCAAGTATGCCATCTAAGGAAAATGTTTCAAATTAACAAATGTAATTTGAGTTTCCAAAATTTTATAGACAAGAGATACAAAAATAAGTTTATGTAAAAATTTAATTTACTCATCAACAAGAATAAATAGTTGAAAAATAATTAAAAGGGTTATTCATTCAAAATAAAATGAACTTTAAAAGACCAAATAAGTGGTACAATCTTTTACAAACCCTCAAGGGGTTATCCATCATTCTCTTAGATATACTTATTTCATACAAGATCATATGAGTATTAATATACATATCTCTATTAATGAATATAATACATTCTCCTATTATAATATCGGCACACCTAAAACATTTTATCCAAAGAGGGTAAGTTTTTTTTATCACTAATCATCAATTGATTTGATTCCTATATGGATATGATCATTGGGTAGTTGGTTCATTTTCAAAAACTCTGAAAAACAAATTCACAAACAAAAAAAATACTAAAAATATAATTGTACATAACTTTTGTACTTTTTCATATTCTATTTGTTTACAATTATAATCACTTGATCCCTTCTTCACTCTTGGATTTTATTTTATTTTTTCCTCTTGAACCTCTTATTTTCAACTCCCATATATAATCATATAAAAATAGGAATTTTTTTTCTTAGACTATCCATTCTCCTCTCTGTTGTTATATTTTACACTAACACATACTCATTTTTCAACCTAGACATAACCTTAGGCTTAGATAGAACAAACAAACACTATTGTTCTAACTAGGTGAGCCTATCCTTTATGATTTTATACCAAGATATTACATTTTTAGAATCCTAAGACTCAATACTACCAAGTTATAGATTTATCAATCACTTTTGGTATATAAAACATTGTTGTTCAATAAAAATATCACTTTTAAATCCATATTTCTCACATATGCAACATTTTTTTATAAATACACACTTAAAAAAATGAAAATGTACACTAAAACATCTTTTATACTTATATTTTTCCCACATGCTTCCCAATATCACAATGGGGGCATCATGATCATATTTCATGATACAAATATTTCCAAGAACATTTATATCATTGACACATGTAAGTTATTTGTATCTCCTTCATCTTATCCTATTTTCTACACCTTAATTAATTTCATTTTCATCCTTGTTATTTTATAAAAATGTCAAAATATTGAAAAATCATATAATTAAAAATACATAAAAAGTTAAATTATTCAAAAATCCAAAATCAGGACATGAACGTGATTAGTGATATAGTTTACTTATTTACAATAAGTTATTTATCTAATGATTATTAGATATCATATTATTTATATATCAAACATGCATTTCATTGGTATACATGATTTTTTGTGTAGAACATAATTTTTTTCTATAGATTAATATTTTGGACTTTATTCTACCCATTAGCCATGCTAAGTTGGGGGTAATTTATCTGTAGGTGATAGTATGCAAGTGGTATCATTGTATTACCACTATATTTTTTATATTTATCTTATCTACACATGTCTTGATAGAATTTATATCTTCAATAGTGTACATGATTATGTTATTTTCTAAGATACAATCACATGAAATATGTGATGGTTTAGACTGCATTTCTAGTTTCATGTTCCATTAGATGTTGTGTACTTTTACATAGTATATTCAAAAATGTTCCTCTTATATTATCCCTTAGCCCTATGTATGGTGTGTGACATTTTCACATGTCCTTTATTTTTCCCTTTCCCTTATGTATGGTGTGTGACATTTGAACATGTCCTTGCTTTGGTCCTTGTGCCTATTTTGTGTGTGTGGCATTTGAAAATTTCTTTACTTTAGCCCTTGTCACTATGTCTGCACAACATTTGAACATCCCTCATTTTATATATATATATATATATATATATATATGTGTGTGTGTGTGTGTGTGTGTGTGTGTGTGTGTGTGTGTGTGTGTGTGTGTGTGTGTGTGTGTGTGTGTGTGTGTGTGTGTGTATATATATATATATATATATATATATATATATATATATATATATATATATGTATGTATATGTATATGTATATAATGTGTGCAATATTTCATTTTATGACATTTTAACATGTCCCATGTATATGTCCTTTGGACTTGTCACTTGATATTTATATCATGTTTTTTGTTATGTGTGTGCTTGTTGAGATTATTGAGTTTGATAAGTTCCATGACATTCCATATTAACATAACATACTACATATATATTTTTCACTCCATAAGATTCATTGATAAATATTATAGGATTTTAATATTGAATTACATAAAAGTGTACATCTGACTATACAAAAACATCTCTTTTACAAATGATAAATTCTTCATTGATATATTTTTACTACACATATTACAAGTTAAATTTTGTTTTGAGATGAGTGATTTGTCAAAATTCATTCCATCACATAAAAGGGGGGGAATTTTAGTAGGATTTTCATGCATGAATATTTTTTTTAAAAAGGGTGTCAAAAATTGGTTTGGCATAGATATGTTTCATAAGTTACAAAGTGTGTCAAAAATTAGGTTGGCACCAATATAGTTTCAAAAGATACAAAAGGTGTCCAAAATTATTTGTCATAAATACAATTTCATAAGTTGAAAATATTGAAAAAATTATTCATTGACATTATTATTAGGTCTTATTCCATGCATATGCACTCTATTTTTAATTAACACATTTTATAGTTACAGTGAGGGGGCATGATATATATTCATGTTCAATATACTATTTAGCTTAAAGATACATAGTTAAAAATGGGGCATGATAAAATTTCATATCTACACATTATACATTATATATAAACATGGTATGATTATGGAAGCCATTCATAATATTTTGACCATTCATTTAGGAACAAAGTTAGAATTTAATCACAAGCCATCTGTAGTAGTTGATTTAGTTCTAAAAATAAAGTGCATAACTTAGAGATTATTATGCACTCTTGAATTTTGTGAGTTAATATATTATTGATTCTAATTCATTTCACATCTTGGGTTATAAGGCCTAGCTGAGGTAAATTTAGGTTTCAACATTCCTCAATGGGTTTCATTACTATTCTATAATTTTGGGTTTGATCACCCCCAATATTATCCAATGGTTCAAATAGGGAGACATATTCATCATGTGTTTCATGAGAGTCATAAATTATCCAATGATTCAAGGAAACATCATAACAAATCAAATTCATAAAAAATAAATGTCAATTATACATATACAAGTGTATTCATTCTATACTCTTATCTTAATTCTTTAATTTAGGGTCAAACAAATTATCAAATTTTTAAATTTCATGTAATTTTTCAAATGATTTAAAAGTTCAAGTAGTTTTATACCTTTTAAATTCAAAAAAAATTAGATTTTAGTTTTCAAAAGGAATAAAATAACTAATTCATGTCTATATACAACAAATTAAGATAGATCTACAACTTATCCTGATTAGTAAATTCAATGTTAGAGAAGCTAATCGACTAAAATCTATGGAAATACTTTTTATATTAGGGGCATGACTAGATTGGATCTTCCAAACCTAATTAATGGAGAACTTATCACACAACACTAAAGGAGAGGGTTCCAAAGCCTCTAGATAAATAATTTCTTGCAATAACCATAGTAAGACCTTCTAATGCATAAAATTAAATCTAATCTAGTGTTATCAAATACTATAACATAAATGGGGATGGTTAAAAAAAACAAAACAAACAGGGGATAATGGTTGGTAAATGGGGCCTAGATCACCTAAGGTGTAATATGGAAAGAAAATAAAACCCTTTAGATATAATAAGTGTAAGTATATAGGTAATCTAAGTAAGGATTTATACATTCAAAACCTATTTATTTATGAAATATATATCTATGAATATAAAATAAAAAAAATTTAGGTACTTACCTTTGAGTGAACCTATCAAGTCTCAATCTCCCCCTTGGTTAATGTTATTTATCAAGACATTTTTGTGGATTTGTAAGGATCAAACTATATAAATTATATATAGGTTAAAAAAATCCTACTTTGCATCCATGACTTCCCACAATATAATTTATCTTCCCTCCAAGTAAAACCCTAAGAAAAGGCTCCTTCAAATGTAGATGTAGCAGAATTGTGAGTTGTAATAATGTGAAAACAAATTCCTCTCTATTGGATTGAATTGAAGATTATATTTATAGAAATGGATAACACTTAACCCTTTTTATTATTATCTAACAAGTTCAACTTGCATAACTCTATTTATAATAAGATATTGTTATGCTTCAAACTTGGTCAAATAGGCCTAATTAATTATGTAATGTGTGATGTAACTTTCATAACAAGGTCTACCAGGCTAAATTAGTAGAAAAGATAAGTGCTTACTTAGTTAGGGGCTATGTTAGAAGAGAGTTTCTTAAGGATTTGTATTAAATGAGTTTAATTTATTCAAGAATTAGGTAAGTGGGATTTGTAATGGGTTTAAGTATGATAAAATTAATGGAAAATCTTACAAAGCACCAATAGTCTACCAGCCCCTTTCTTGATACACCTTTTAAGGTATGTAATTATAGAGATTGAAACTTGGCATGTTCTTATAAGAGATAAAGTGTTAGTAAATGATAAAGTTTAAAAAATTATGTGTATATATAATCATCTAAAAATATAAATTGAGTGCTACGATTGTTACTTGAGTCCACCCATGCCTAGATTAGCTCTAGAAAGATGTTAGGGACTATTTAGACACTTATCTAGCCTTTGTACTATCCAATCATAGCCCTAAATTAATCTTAGACCTTAACTTCAACATCATATCCCCTGGTGCCTCAGGTTCTGCAACATAAACACTAGTTCCATAATTTGGATAGTAGCACCAATGGCACTGGTGTCTTAGTTTAGGTGTTATTGTCTTTTTCTCACCTTTCATTACTAAAAGATATATTTTCAAATAAAAAACCACCTAGGGTCAGTATAGACCTATTTTAAGACCCAAAAAATCACTATAACATTATATATACATGACATTTAGCCCTTTATCCACTAAATGGAAATCAGATGCAAATTATATAAAAAAAATGTAGAACAAGTTGTGAAAATCAAGGTTATTAATCCTTATTTTACCCTAACTCTACATATAACCATATACAACATTATTAAGCTTAGATTACTTATATTTATAGTCTCAAGTACACTCAAATATCTTGAATTGGCATCCTTAATAGCTTCACTTGCACTTACACCAATACATAAGTGGGGTTAACTTCAATGATCTTGATTCCTTTGTTGATGCCTAAATATGTACCACAGGTGTCTAGAGTGTTTCAAAACACCTCTCATTTTAAAATTTAGATAATTCGGTACATGAGTTACAGGTTGTGATAGTCCTATTATCTATTGATGGAATAGAGGCATAATAAGTGATTATTTCACATTATTTATATTAGTTTGTTGTTGGGAGACACCATGGCCAAACAACAGATCTATATAAATTATGTAAAGAATAGTGCATTATGATTAAGAACTAAATTAATAATTAAATTATAATAAATATTTATAATGAAAAGTTAAATTAAGGTGATCCATGTCAGAAAAAGAGAAAAAAGAAGGGTAGGGAAGAAATAAATATTGTTGATCTTCATTCCAAACATCATGACAAAGTTTACATTTCATCCAATCATTCATTTAAAACCAATATGTGAAGTGAGAAAACTTATCCCAAAACACATCACACATTAGGTAAACTTCTAAGCAAGTATGTAAATATGCACATAAGAATGAGACTCACTTTAAATATTTACTCATACAAACAAACATCATTGAACTAATACAAGAAGAGCAAGAAAATGAAATGAACCTAAGAAATTTTAGTCAACCTAGAATTAACATAAGCTAATATCTCTATAATTAAATGTGCACATTGAGAATTCGCAAGAAACATTCAAATCTAGAAATCAGAACAAGTAAATGAGAGAGAATCTATGATAACAAGCACATAGACAAAACCACACAATCTTTGCAGAATTCCTTACTTGTATTGCTTACTCCAAGTTTACAAGGTAGTTTTGGCTCTAAAAATCCCCCTCCTCTTATATTAAATTAAAATATTATCTTTTATAGGATAAGGCAACATATTGATTAGTCATATTGACAACAAATATACAAAAGTAAACACAACTATTCTTTTTGCAAAGTTTCTAGAATGCATTTACTTTTTTAAAATGGACTGACCTACAGGAAACCATGCTAACAAACTAGAATATGCCTTTATAAAAATATTCCATTTTTAAATATTATAAAATTTATTAAAAAAAGGAATGTTTTTAGCTAGCTAGTGGGTCTTATATCAATGAAGACCCTTACTGCTACTAAAAAATACTCATAATTGTATTTGTATTGAGTGGCTATATATTTTTATTTTTACTTCAACCTAGACACATATTAAAAAAAAATTAAAAAAATTGGTTTTCATTCAACAATTTACATTAATAAAAATCTTACAGTTTGCATAGCCTTGCCACCAAACTATTGGGACCCTCCATTTACAAATCAGTGGCTCTGTTTCACAAGTGGTTAAGTATGAAAAAACAATAAAAAATGTTTTGGAGGGTAACTTTTCATGCTCATATATTTTGATGCACTATGTCACATGAGCTTAAAATTAGCAAAAAATGTTCTTTACATGAGGGTTTACAAACCCATTTGGCCATTTAACTTGAATTTAAAGTGTATATAGATATGCCTTGTTCAATATGCCTATTAGGCTCTATTTTGACCCAGAAAACCAACCAAAATACTTTGAAGGCTAACTTTTCATACCCATAAATTTTGATGCGCTATGTCACATGAGCTCAAACTTATCAAATATATTTCTTATGCAAATGTTAACAAAATTATTTAACCATTTCAGCTTAAGTTATAGTGCATGAGAGATATTTCGTGTTCAATATGACCATTAGGCTCTGTTTGGACCCAAAAAACTAGCCAAAATGATTTGAAAACCAAATTTTCATGCCCATAACTTTTGATGCACTATGTCATGTAAATTCAAACTTATCAATAAATTTCTTTGTAAAAATGTGAACAAACCCATTTGACCATTTTATCTGAATTTGTAGTGCATGAGAGATATGACATGTTTAATATGTCCATTAGGCTTTGTTTAAGCTCTGAAAATGACTGTAAAAAATAGGGAAATGTGGTCAAGAGGCCAAATTTTCATGCCCATAACTTTTGATGTGCTATGTTGTGTGAACTCAAACTTATCAAAAATATTCTATATAAAAATATGAACAAACTCATTTGACCATTTTATCTAAAGTTGCAGTGCATAAGAGATATGACCTCTTGAAAATGCTTACTAAGCTTTATTTACACTCTCACATGACGTTTGTGTGACCATATTTGACATTTTAAAGACCACCAAATTTGAGCTCATATGATTTTTTCATGGGATTAAATATGACATCAGTGTGACCATCATGTGATGTCCCCATGACCGTATTTGACATCCCTAAGATCATCAAATTTAGGTTCATGTGATTTTTTCATAAGCTTAAATTTGACATCCATGTGATCATCATGTGATGTCTATGCGACCATATTTGACATCCTAAAGACCATCAAATATAATATCATATAAAAAATTTCATGCTCTTAAATTTGATGATCGTATGACCATCTTCTATTTTTTGACCAACTTTACAATTTTATATCTTGAAGCGTATAACTCATCAAGGCACCAAATTTGCAAGAAATGAACTTAATACCAAAATAAATAAACTCATTTGATCCATTGGTCTTGGGATATTTCTAAATGAACCTATAAAATGTTGAAATGAGTTATTTTTCATTATTTTGTATGATGTCCATGTACTTGTTCAAAAAATAGTCTAAAACTACTTGAAAGCCAACTTTGCATGCTCATAACTTTTTATGTGCTATGTCATGTGAGATAAAACATAGAAAAAATATTTCTTGTGTATATATGAACAAACCCAATTGATAATTTCATCTGAAGTTGTAGCGCATGAGAGATATGGTATGTCCAATATGCCTACTAAGCTTTGTTTCAGCTCTCTAAAAATGGCTATGGGAAAAACAAAGAAATGTGTTTGAGAGGACAAATTTTCATTCATATAAATTTTGATGAACTATGTCAAATTGACTAAAAATTATAAATAAATGGTCTTTTTACAAATTTTAACAAACCCATTTGACCATTTCATTTGAAGTTGCAATACATGAGATATATAGCCTCATTAAAATGCCTACTAGGTTCATTTTGCACCTTGAAAACATAGTAAAAATGCTTTGTATGGGAACTTTGTATCTCCATAAATTTTGACATGATTCATCAAGGGAGCTTAAAATTGACACGTATTAGCTAGGTATGAAAATAAACAAACCTATTTGATCATTTATCTTGAAATATCCACATGTGTGAAATATGACTCTAGCAAACTACTCATTCATATTTTCTACCATAAGATCAAAATGTCTGGATGGGCACAATAAGGAACTAGTTGAATAACATGAACTTATATACTTACTCCAATCACTCTTGGAACCCCATAGGGTCTCTACATCCTATCCATGGATTTTAAAAATTGACAAATGACACTTTAAATGAAATTACTTAACTTGACTTTCTATAGACCAAAGGTTAGTAAAGGACCAAATTCAAATTAAATCATGAAATTAAGACATATCTCATTCAGAAAATACCTCATAAAACTTATAAATTTAACATAAAGAATAAATACTAATAAACTTAAATAGGCTAGACTAGAACTATGAACCAATAAGTCAGTTAGACCATGGTGTGGATGAGCTTCAAAATAAAAAAAGGTGCAAACATGCTAATGACACTTTACTCAAGTGAATTTTCAATTGTGAGGTACAAATATACATAATTTGATATAAGGATCTCTATTTTTTTGAAATAGGGGTATGTTGACCTCAACAAATGATAATTTTTGAGGGAAACATAACAATATATTAGAATTCAAAGACTCTAGTTCAAACTAATAATTAAGTTAATTATTCCATTTTATCAAGCACCATCATTAAGAACAATTCAGGGTTAGAAAAAAATATAATGTATATAAAAAATTAGGATCAAACATCAAAACTCAGTCATGTTGTGTGTGTGCTTTGATTCCACTTACTGATTGTCAAAGGATTTAGAGAATAACTTCTAGGTTCATGGCTTTAATTATTAACACTAACTTTTAGCATGTTTGAATATTTATTAAGAACCATGCCTTAATTTAGGAAAGGCTTGGGAATTCCTCTACTACTCGCTAGGCATCCATAACCTTGACAAAGATACCTTTGGCTCCACTCATAACCTTAATCCACTACTAGCTAGGCTTCCATAGCCTCGATGAAGATAACTAGAAACACTTTTGCTTAGAAAATTTTTGATTTTGAAATAGCTCTTATTTTTTGTATTTTTTAGATTTTTTTTTTTTGGCCTTCCAACAAAAGATGGGAACCAGGTTAGCTACCTTTAGATATTTGGTCAAGTATTTAATTTTCAAATAATCATTCTTGGCTATAAACTTTGTTCTAAATAATTAATATTTTTTAAGTGTAAGAAGGACTATGTTCTAATAGTTTAATCTTCATCTTACATGTGCAATCCTTATTAAAACTAAGATTAGATCAGAACAAAGTTTAAAATCTCATGAAATAATCAATTTATCCACCAATCTTTACTAGTTTCTCTAAACTATAACATCAATTTCACATTCTAATAACCCATGATCAACTAATATTGAGACATCATACCTTAATTTTTGAACAGTGAAGATTTTAAGCAGTCTAAATGAAATTTGAGCTAAGAGCTATCCAAGAGAACTTATTTAGAATTAGGTAACAAGACATAAAAGGCAAACAAATATGTTTGGGCATTATATAAAAATAAGAGACAGGAAGAAAAAACAAAAAAAAGAATGAGAAAAAAACTTATATAAGGCCTATACTAACTTCATAAAATACTTACCTCCATGATCAAATATAAAATTACTTAGTCTACTATAGAACCTTGAAATTTGAGTGTTTTTTTATGGCATCTTCATGCTGATATGGGCATTTGGATGACTAGGTCTTCTAGATGGTGTGACTTGGGATCTCATATGCATCTTCAAGTACATGGATCAAAGATATGAGTCTAAAATTCAATACTCTTCCTCTCAAATCCTTCTATTTTGTAACAAGAGTGATATTCCTACTTCATATATATATAGATATTGGATTATATCATCTTTACTCAATAATGATAGCTCAGCTTGCATTCTCAGACTGATATCTTCATTAAGTTATTTTTGAGGTGGAAGTGGACTACCAATATTTGCAAAAAAATCTTCTAATTTATTCCAAAAATCTTCTTCATCTTGATCAATTGAATAATGTCCATCTGAAATCTCATCATGTGAAACATGTTGATCCTATATTACTAACCTCTTGATAAATTCATATGATAATTCTTAATCTAAATCATATGCTTCATCTTCATCCTTGGTGAAGAGGGGTAACTCTTCCATCCAATCAAAATTAATCTTGTATTTTTTTGGTTCCTTGAAAATAATACCACCTTCTATAAAATCTAGCTCATTGGTGAAATCCTCAAATGAAACATTCATGTGTTATTTTATTCTATCATCTACCATCTTTAGTTCTTTGATTCCATTCAAGAAATCATGGTGTAAATATTTATAATAATCATCTTCTTTAAGAGTATTCTCCATTTCAAAAATAAACCTATGTGGATTGCCTCCCTATCCACCTTATAAATAAATATCATCTTGTATTTGATCCATATCCATTTATAATAACTCTTCTTCTTCATCGATAAATGTATTAATGATGACATCTTGTTGATCTTCAACTACAATCTCTCTTACATCTTCAGGAACACAAGTCATCTCAGATGCAACTTCTTCAATTGGCCCATCTTAATCTCTATCTTCAAATGAAAAATCAAAGCCTTGCATGAAACCTTGAGATGTTCCTACAAAGCCAGATCTCACTGCAATAAATTTTTGATTAGGCATAATTTCAAATGTTTCATAAATATTATAATGATCAGCCAAAATAATATCACAAAAACTTATTTGTATGTTTTTATATGATACATTATTGTTGTCATTATGAGACCTGATTGGAGGCCTATCAAACCTTTGAGAAACATGGTTTTCGTTAGAGTAATCCATTGTATTTCCTACTTATTTTTGTAATTGAAGAAAGTTAGTGCTCAATTTTTGGATTATTTATAATATCAAGTTATTCAATTTTTTTGGTGTTTCAAGCTCATGTATTGGAGCATTATTATTGGCTATGAACACTAGAGTTATATGATTTTATAAAATAAATCGACTTATAGTGTTATTCAAGAAATATAGGTGTTGGTCAGGATATGCATGGTTCAATGGGGAATGGTTCTAAATTGGTGTTAAATTAGGTATAATATAAATGACATTCTGGATGGACCAATTTTATTTGACATTAGGTATGGAATATGCCATCTGAACTTGAGGTTGCATTTGGTCATTAATGATCATGGCTTTAGAGGAGGCCTCGATCAATGTTTTTATGACTGAGAGAGACATTTAAAATAATATAGAGATCATATGATCTATAACATCCTTATAAACTTCTAAGGATAAAGCCTCATTGGGTCTATAAGGAGATATAGTTCTACTGAATATTTTTTAGAATTGTGTTAAATGCTTTGATGGTTTCATTAACATCCCTTTTAATTATGGTAAACTACTGATATAAAATCTAGGGACTAATAAATTTTTCAAATTGATCAATAAAAATATCATTGAATTCATTCTATCTAGTAAAACAATCCTCTGAAGGGTAAAAAACCATTCATAGGCAGTATTTTTAAAAGTAAATGACAATAACCTACAGGCCACGTCTTCATGAATCACATTTAGTAATCTCAGAGTAATTTTGAAACTTCTAACATGCTTTTCAGTAGAGACAATATTATCAAGACTAAAAGAAGACAAATATCTTTTAATATTTTATGGAAGATCATGTAATATACCTAGCACATTGATTGAAAAACCACTTAGCCAAGCCATACCTTGAACACATGAGTACCTTGAACTATGTAATCATTTGAGACTTTAGGAATTTTGATCACCCACCTTACCTTGAGTAATTCTATCTTGTGACTTTGAATCCTATTTGAAATATGTTATGTCAAATAAACCTTTACAAAGAATAAGAATTAAACCTACATATTAAGATAATTTTTCAAAGATATATATAAATAATAACAAATGGCATCAAATTTTAACTAAGCTAGCTAAAAGATGTGTCCAATTATGCAAATATGGTTAATATTTACAATCCTAAGCTCAAATGAACTTGGATTTTTGAAAGATATACCAATATTTGATCAAAATAAGCTATTATAAACTCAAATACTATAGATTCATAGATCTAAAGCTATCTTTACTATAGGTAAGCATATGTATTCAGAGAATGTTAATCTTGGTCTAAATAAACCCAAAGACTGGTCTAAAACTATGAAGACCACCATCCTTTACACAATTATTCTAAAATAAATATAAATATGTAAAAAAATAGAGTGATCTTTGATTAAAATACACCCAAACTAGCAAAGATCCTATAAATTCATAAAGATTTGTTGAAATCCCTCCTTTTAACATCAATGAAGCTCCACTTGTTGATGCCAAAATATGTACCACAAGTGCTCAAAGTGTTTAAAAACACTTCTTATTTTATAATTTAGAGAATTTAGTGCATGAGTTACATGTTGTGATAATCTTATTATCTATTGATGGAATAGAGGTAGAACAAGTGACTATTTCACATTATTTATATTAGTTGGTGGTTGGGAGACACCATGGTCAAACAACATATCTATAAAAAGTATACAATATTTATGTAAATAATAGTGAATTATGATCAATAATTAAATTAAGAATTAATTTAAAATGAATGTTTGCAATAAAAAGTTAAACTGAAGTGATTCAGGTAAAAAAAAGAGTAAAAAGAAGTGTAGGGCAGAAAGAAATATTGTTGATATTCATTCCAAAAATCATGAAAAAGTTTAAATGTCATAAAAGTATACACTTAAAACTAACATGTGAAGTGAGATAACTTATCCCAAATCACATCACACATTAGGCAAACTTATAAGAAATGTATGGAAAGATGCAAATAAGAACTAAGCTTAATTTAAATATTTACTCCTACAAGCAAAAAACATTGATCCAAATATAAGAAGAGAAAGAAAAGTAAATGAACCTAAGAGATTACAATCAACCTAGAATTGGCATAAGTTAACATCTCTTCAACTAAAGATGCATACTAATAATTCATAAAAACTATTCAAATCTAGAAATCAAAATAAACAAATGAGAGAGAAGCCATGATAACAAACACATAGACAAAATCGGATAATATTTGTAGAATTATTTGCTTGTATTGCTTACTCTAAGTTTACAAAGTAATTTTGGCTCTAAAACTCCCCCTCCTCTTCTAAAAAATGAAAATATTTCCTTTTATAGAAGGACAAGGTAGCATACCAGTTAGTCATGTTGATAAGAAATGTACAAAAATAAAGATAGCTATCCTTTTTGAAAAGTTTCTAGAATACATTTACTTTTTCAAAATAGACTGACTTATAGGCAAACATGCCAACAAACTAACATATGCCTTTAAAAAAATATTCTATTTTTGAATATTATAAATTTTTTTTTAAAAATAAATATTTCTAGCTAGCTGGTAGGTCTTGTGTTGATGAAGGCCCTTGCTACTGCTGAAAAATACTCATGATTGTATCTACATTGAGTGGATATATATTTTTATTTTCAGTTCAATCTAGATATATATTAAAAACCAATTAAAAAATTTGGTTTTCATTTAACAATTTGCATTAATAGAAATCCTACAGGCTGCATAGCCTTTCCACCAAACTGTGAGAGTCTCCATTTAAAAACCAATGGCTCTATTTCATAAGTGACTATAGAAAAATAGCAAAAAAATGCTTTAGAGGTCAACTTTCCATGCTCGTATATTTTGATGCACTATGTTGCATGAGTTAAAACCTAGCAAAAATATTTTTTATATGAGGTTTAACAAACTCATTTGACCATTTGTCTTGAATTTTAATCCCATGAGAGATATGGCAGGTTTAATATGCCTACTAGGCTCTATTTGGTCCCTGAAAACCAGCCAAAATGCTTTAAAGACCAACTTTGCATGCATATGATTTTTGACATGATATTTCACATGAGCTCAAACTTAGATAAAATAATCCTTATATAAATGTGAAAAAACTCATTTGAACATTTCATTTGAAGTTGTAGTGCATGAGAGATATTTTATGTTCAATATGCCTACTAGGCTCTGTTTGGACTTTAAAAACTAGCCAAAATACTTTGTAGGCCAACTTTGCATACCCATACCTTTTAATGTGCTATGTCATGTGAGCCAAAACTTTAGAATAATATTCCTTGTGCAAATTTAAACAAATCCGTTTGACCATTTAATTTGAAGTTACAGTGCATGAGAATTATGGCATGTTCAATATGTCCACTAGGCTTTGTTTGAGCTCTCTAAAAATAGCTATGGGAAAAATAGTGAAATGTGGTTGAGAGGCCAACATTGTATGCCCATAAATTTTTATGCACTATGTCATGTGAGCTCAAACTTATCAAAAATATTTCTTGTATAAATTTGAACATTTCATCTAAATTTGAAGCACATGAGAGATATAACCTCTTAAAAATGCCTACTAGGCTCTGTTTACACTCTCACGTGACGTATGTGCAACTATATTTGATGTCTCAAATATAATAAAATTTAAGCTCATGTAATTTTTTTCATGAGATTCAATTTTATGTCCATGCATCCATCACGTGATGTCTGATCGATTGTCACATGATGTCCACATGACCGTATTTGACACTTTGAAGACTGTCAAATTTAAGCTCATGTGATTTTTTTATGAGCTTAAATTTGACGTATGTATGACCATATTTAACATCTTGAAGACTGTTAAATTTAAGATCATGTGGTTTTTTTCATGGGCTTAAATTTGACGTCAATACAACCATCATTTTTTGGCCAACTTAAAAATTCTATATCTTGAAGTGCATAACTCATCAAGGCACCAAATTTATAAGGAATAGACTTAATACCAAAAGGAACAAACCCATTTGATATGCTAGTCCTGGGAGATTTTTAAATGAACCTATAAAATGCTGAAATGAGCCATTTTTCATGATTTTACATGATATCCATGTACTTGTTAGGAAAATAGTCTAAAACTACTTGGAAGTCAACTGTTTGCTCTCATAACATTTGATACGCTACATCACATTAGATAAAACTTATCAAAAATGTTCCTTGTGCAAATTTGAACAAACCCATTTGATAATTTCATCTGATGTTATAGTGCATAAAAGATATGGCATATTTATTATGCCCACTAGGCTCTATTTGAGCTCTCAAAAAATGGAAAAGTATGGGGAAAACAATGAAATGTGGTTGAGAGGCCAACTTTTCATGCGTATAAATTTTGACACACTATATCGTATGGGATAAAAATTATAAAAAATGGTCTTTGTACAAATGTGAATAAACGTATTTGACCATTTCATCAAAAGTTGTAGCACATGAGAGATATGCCCTCATGAAAATGCCTACTGGGCTCATTTTACACCTAAAAAATATAGTCAAAAATTCTTTAGAGTGTAAATTTATATCCCAATAAATTTTTACATGCTTCATTGGGGGACCTAAAAATTAACACGTATGATCTAGGCATGAATATGAATAAACCAATTTGATCATTTCTCTTGAAACACCCACATGTGTGAAATATGATTCCAACAAGCTACCCATTTAGATTTTCTACCATTAGATTAAAATGTCTAGATGGGCACAATGAAGAACCAAATAAATACCATGCTCTTCTATACTTACTAAAATCACTCTTGGCATCTCATAAAATCTCTTCAACCTAATCATGGCCTTTGTAAATTGATAAATGATACTTTAAATGAACTTACTTAACTTGACTTTCTATAGACCAAACGCTAGTAAAGGACCAAATTAGGATTAAATCATGAAATTCAAACATATCTCATTCAAGAAAGGCCTCATCAAACCTATAATATAAACATGAAGAATAAATTCTAAAAAACAAAGATAAGGTCAGACCAGAACCATGAACCAATAAGTCAATCACACCATGGTATGGATGAGCTTCAAAATAAAAAAGGTACAAACATGTTAGTGATACTTTGATCAAGTGAATTTTCAATTTTAAAATATAAATTTTCACAATTTGATACAAGGGTCTCTATTTTTCAAAAATGGGGTTATGTTGACCTCAACACCCTCTTCAAAGTATTGGTATGTAGGCAACTCTCATCATAGTGGGGTGTTAAGGATGTTCAGCCTACCCCACTAACAACACACTTTGTTACGTGTGTCAACTAGATTCCATATAAACATGGAGGTTTAGGGTTTGCATAAAAAAATAATCAAAATAGTTCACTGACAAGGATATAAAACTTGTGTGTACAAGAACAAGCTTGGGAGACTTAGACACAAGTGCAAGTAAAAACTCAAAATAGTTATACATAAAGGACACTAGCACCAAAATAAAGACACAAGTGCCATTGGTGCTACTATCCAATTAGGGAACTAGTATAAATGAATGGTTTTGACACGTGGATCTTTTTTGTGACACTCATATCAGCTCCCACCTTAGTTTTAGTCTCTAGATCTCCTATCTTAGTCAATTTCTAATTAAGAACTTATTTACATCATTTATTGTTATTTTTAGAAATATCAAACTAGGTCAATTATATTACAAATTAGTTTTTGTATTTATTGCATATTTCTACCCTAATTTACTATACTCAGACCCTTTAACAACCTAGAGGTTAAACTCCATAACCCTAAAAA
Source organism: Torreya grandis (assembly GCA_037957365.1). Lineage (NCBI taxonomy): Eukaryota > Viridiplantae > Streptophyta > Pinopsida > Cupressales > Taxaceae > Torreya > Torreya grandis. The sequence continues at coordinate 2,289,846 of JARHVA010001076.1, forward strand.
GTTAAATCATTTAGTGAACCCAACTTACTTTGAGCACATTATTTCAAACCTTAGTTCAACATTATGTTTTACCTTCTTATTTCTAGAATATACTCAGATTTAAATTTTTAATCTAACATCATGATTATCATGATGGGTACCATTTTCTACTTTTTAGCAGAAAGTCTTGTGGTTTGTCTTGCATGCCTATTACCCACCATTCATAGAAATATGTTATGTATGTCACTCATCTCATGGTTCATGTTATATATCAACTTATTTTACATATTGGTCCACCCTCTATTAAGTCCCCCTTTTATTAGTATCATTGTTACATGGATCACTCTGAGTTACCTTTGGTTACTACTCAAGGATATAGAACTTAGAGGAATCCTTTTATTCTACCTCCACCTAGACTAGTTGATTACCTTTGATCACATCCTACCTCTAATACTCAACCTTAGAAAATAGTAAATCCTATGGTTTGAGTTGTTACTGGTTGGGATAAGATGCTTCCATAGCCTATATAGGAAAAATGTCCCCAAAACACTATAACATGACTTAGAAATCATCATATAACATTTGATATTATGTATCAATTGAGAAACACACTAGCTAAGATCTCCATATTATAATTATTTCAATAAGCAATTATTTTCAAATATATTCTTATTCAAACACTCAATCATACATCTTTGCCTCATGATATAAATCAAACTTACTTTACATCTATCATGAATACTATCAAGGACATTGAGGATGTTATAAATTTTTCCAATGAGGAGTTACCATCATGATCAGTTATTGATCATAATCTACCACTCTTCATTCAAGAATGAATCAACATCACCACTATTAAATGATTTCTAATTGGTATTGTTTTAGTACTTAACATATTAAACATAAAAAATTTATAGATCATGGACTTTGATATAACATCTATTTAGAAGACATAATAATATCAGACATTTTAAAGGCATTCTTAGATGAACATTGGGTTCTATTATATTGGATATTATGGATGGGCCAAAAACCCTACCTACATAGGTTTAGGTGATGCCTAATCATTTTCACTATAACATATTACTTGAGAGACTTTGGATACATGTTATTGATGTTGTACCCTCTACCTTGCATATATGCATCAAGTTTTTACATGATGGATACTTTTACACTTGTCCAATAGATAATAAACCATTTAGATATTATAAAGTCACTAATATTAACACCCTAAGTACATCTTCATATGGGATATCTTATGTTCTTATAGATTCCCCACCTCACAAGATTTTGATTGAGTACATGCATACATATAAAGTTGGAGAATATAGTAGCATTATTCCTATACTCATTTTAGATCCTCCTAAAACATAGTTACCTTCACACATGATGGAAGAGGACCCTCCTAAAATAAAAATATCCCTACCCAAGGTGGATTATGTGATTCTCATAGCAAAATTACCATTACTCATTAATTAAGAGGAAATATACATCTCCAACTCCAATACAGATTCCCAAGCCACCACATGAGATGATCTAACCCCTATTGACATTGATGATTTTTTATATGGATTAAGATTCACACCAGTGGGACCTAGAGAGTACATAGATGATTCTAAGGCACTCATGCCTTTTTCTACACTAGAGTCACCACTAGTTCATAGTCCTACATCTGCAATCCCACCTACTCAGTTATAGTTAGAGGTAGATGCCTCCATTCACTTAGCACTTATGATTGAATCTATGAATATGGACCTAGATATACAAATTTAGGTAGGTAGCTCATAAGATACCACATCAAATTATACATATATTACTTGATAGAGGATTGATGTAATTACCCATAGTTCATCATAGATTCATCAGTAGATTGTCATAGTAGGAAGGTTAAGCATTTTTATCATTTTCATAGGCTTATAGGACATGATACAAATACATGATCAATATTATAATATAATATGAATAAATTGAAGGCTCAAGGCACTATTTATATTACACAACCTCCACATCCACTAGTATAAGCACCAAAATAGACTCATCATCAACATAGATACTCATAGAATGATCTATTGACTATATATATATATATATATATATATTTAAGGATAGATACATCCCCCATGTTTCTATAAATGAGGATTCTGATCCTAATACTTACACTTTGGCATTTTTACAACACATAAGACATCAAAAGAATGAGTTATAGAATGCCATACATTACTAGGATTCCATAAGACATATCACACTACCAATTACATGTCTCCCCAAGGTGGCCAACACATTATTATTTATCATAAGCACATGAACCCATATATAGGTTACACGTGGCACTACATGATTATAGGTGATGTATTCCATAATTGATAGATCAAATAGATTTTTGACATTAGTCACAAGGGACACATCATCTGTATTATACATGATGGCATAGATGAGAACCATAGGTTTCATACATATACTCTATGGTCTAATGTGGTTTACCTTGGGACCACATAAGAGGTATATTATACAATAGAGTAATATGTTATTCGATTACATAGAATCTTGACTAACACCAAAGATAAGGTTATACTGATACACATATCATGGTATGATGATCATGATAATGAGGACTTATTTGAGTTAAAACATAAACATTATTTGACTTTAGATGACCCCCCACTTGATCCACCATTTTTTTATCCATATCTTGTGGATGTGTCCTTGGGTTTATAGAGACATTACAATTCAATTGTGCATTATCTCATTTATTTATACCATTTACTTGTACATAAATTATATCTAAATAATATAAAAACAATATAATATGCCAAAATGCATAAACATTCAAATATTTACTCAAAAAATACAAGTTATAGATTATATGCATTTCCACGTTTACATTTCTTATACTGTTCAGACACTACATATGTTAGCTATTATAATATAATCAATTTTTATCATACATACATTCTTCACTTGTTATTTTCAAGTTTTTTTAGATACTTAGATGATTTAGGTCCACCACACAGATCTATATTTGCTACTATCTACCCACTAGGGACATATACACAGATACACTAATTTAATATGCATACATTTTCCCATTTAGGGGCATTATATACATAGTTTTGAATGATATGTTATACATTTATAAACTCTACATCATAGATTTAGCATTGTTACATATTGATATTGATCATCCTACACCTACTCAAATTTATTACCGACTACTATTACCCTATATTCATCTTGTGTACATCTTAGCTCTTATACATATTTATACCACATGTTCATGCATACTTTAATTTATAGTTTTCCTAGTTTATACTTGATTATGTATATATGATTTATATATATTAGAGGACATTTCCATATGCTATTTCTCTATCTTTACACCACTTATTTTCATTATATGTATGCTTTAGACATATGCCCATATATTTGTGTGTGCCTTCCTGATTATGTATATGGACATTTGAACATGTCCTTTCATGTCTCTTTAATATAACTTTCTTGTTGTTTACGTATGTGGACATTTAATCATGTCTTTTGTATTTCTTTATTTTCAGATTTAGTGACATGTGCCCATATCCTTTGTATCATGGCCCCTTGGCCTACTTTGTATGCTTCATGAGTATTGTATGTATGTTTTCTTGTATGTGTATTGGCCATGACACTTGTCTCTTGATTTTTACACACTATAGTTATATATTACATGAAGGACCTCATGTATATCCCCTTCCTACTTGAGTGTTGTTATGGACATCATGTTCTATCCCCCTAGGTATGACTCAGTTATTACTTAGATTTGATGTTCATATACATTTTTATATCTACCTTGATAGCATTTTGAATGCTATATCTAACATACATCATACACTATCAACTTATGCTCATATTATCTTAAATTTAATTTTTCATGTATGCACATTATATTAGTTTATTAGGAAGATATCATTTATGCTCTAGCTAACACACATTTTGTAGATATTTTTTAAGGAAAGTTCTTGCACATGTTTAATAACTCCCCTCAAAGGAGAGGGCATTCACAAAGGTTTTTAATAGAGAGTAGTATATTTAAATTCACTCAGATGATAATTTTCAACACATAAGCACATAATACAAAAATTAGTCTCAAGAAAACATAATGGGAAATAGTGACACAAAGATCAGTTTTAGTTGTAGATAAATTAGAAAAGTTTGAAATTAGCCACCCAAACAATGTTATTGTCTAAGATATGGATCTAATTTCTACTATTTTAAATTCCAATAAATTCTAAATTAGATAAAAATGTATTGTAGGTACAGTCTAGGTTTGAACATGTTCAATTAAAGATTATTATTTTTGTCTTAGTTTAGCTTATATTCATACTAGTTTACTCAGATTAGGGGCATCATACACGGCATGATCATTATTATTTTAGTATAGATGCTTATATATAAAATATTACAACTCAATCTAGAGTCCATATACTCAGATACCATATTTAGGGGCATATATATGGCACATTGTTTCTAAATTCTCATTTATGTACTAGTTGATTACATGGAATAATAAACTCCATGTCATTCTCTATGTTGTACACATTAGACACCATGTTATAAATTATAAAACATATTGATGCCTTACTCCATCTATAGTGGTTATCATTCTTGAATGCCTTGGAAATGCCTAATATTCTTGAGTGGCCCAAAGTCATTTTACATTCTAGAGTTCCTGAGTAGCTATAGAGATGACATATATAGTTCTAATTATAGTTACACATCTTCAATTAAATCATGAATTTTTAGTTTTATATGTATATACTACACATGTATAGGAAATTATGGAGTCATAGTCTACTTGAGTTCTTGAGCCACCTACATGAGAGGGTTGAACACACCATCAATATAATCTAAGCTATTCATAGGCCATGATCCACCAAGCAGGGGTGGACACTAATGGAGTCAAAATTAGATTGAGTTCTTGATCCACTAACATATGGGGATTAATCAATCCATCAACTCAATCTATGTTATTCATTGATTGATCACTATCTACATGCACACATAGCTTGTCATCAGGTTTATGCATTGGTTTGCATACCCAATGAGGGGTATTTGTTCCTTTTTTCTCTTATCTATTTATTTATTTTTATCTTTTAATTTTGATATATCTTAAGTAAGGACTTATCTATGCATGTTTCATTTATAGGACACACAATAGAGCATGCTTCACATACTCATATACAGATTCACATACTTCACCTCTTAGGTAAGTCCAAGTATGCTTCTTTTTCCTTTTTCCTATTCATTTTGGTTTGATGTATTTATATATAAAGAGGGGGATTGTAATCATCTAAGAATGATAATTTAGTGTTAAGAGTGTTACTTGAGACCACCCATCCCTAACCTATCCCTAGACCTATCTTTGGGCATATTTAGACAACTAGCCTTTGTGTGGGCTACACATGTCCCTAAACATCCATAAATCAGTCCCAAACCTTCACTTTAACGTCCTATCCCCTAGTACATTAGGTTTTGAAACCTAGACACTAGTGTTATAATTTGAATAGTAACACCAATGGTGTTAATGCCCTAGTTTGGGCACTATTGTCCTTTTCCAAACTTTTGTTAAAAATAGATATCTTTTCAAATCAAAAACCACCTAGGGTCAGTCTAGACCTATTTTAGGACCCACACAATCACTATAATAGTATGTACACATGAATTTTATCCTTTTATCTCCTAAACGGAAATTTTATCTATATTACATAAATAAACTCAGAACAAGTTATGCATAATCAATGTTATTAATCTTTGTTCTACCATAATTCTACATAAAACCATATACAACATTCTTAAGCTCAGATTAATCATATTTATAATCTCAAGTACACTCAAATCACTTAAATCAACATTCAAACTAGCTTCACTTAAACTTACACTAGCACTTAGGTGGGGAGAAATATATTAGGCTTGATCCCTACTCAGAGTATTGGTATGTAGGCAAATATCATCACAATAGGGTGTTGAGGATGTCCATCCTACCCCACTAAAAACACACTTTGCCAATTACTCCACTGGATTCCCTAAAAACATGGAGGTTTAGGTTGTACATATAAAAATCAATCAAAATATGTCACTGAAATAGATCCAAAACTCATGTGCATAAGAAAGGGATTGGCAGACTTAGACACAGCTGCACCCAAAAGCTTAGAATAATTATGCATAGAGTATACTAGCACAAAAATAAGGACACTAGCACCATTGACACTATTTTCCAATTAAGGCACTACTATTTAGGAAGGCTTATGACACATGTATCATATCTACCACACTCAAATCAGCTCATGTCCTCATTTATATCCTCTAGATCTCCTATCTCAATCATTGTCTAGCTAAGTAATTGTTTACATCATTTATTTTTGTTTTAAGAAATATCAAATTAGGTCAATTATGTTACAAGTTAATGGTTGTATTTATTGCATATTTCTACCTTGATTTACTATACTTAGACCCTTTAATAACCTAGGGCCTAAAATACATAACCATAAAAATTTAAATTAGTATGTATATACCCCACTTGAAGCTCATCACATGTCACATGAATGGAACATAGGATGGTGCTTCAAGAAAGATCATAGAAATGCACAATGTTGAACTAAAAAATTATAGTAGAAAGCAAAAATTAAATGAAAGTAAACATGTAAATGTGTATCTTAACTTAACATGTTATTGTTGAATAAGACTTGTATGAGAGGTAGATGATAAATGTGTCTAGTGCGTAGAACATGAGATAGAGCTATAAACTAAGAAAAAATGTGAATTTTTTGCAAAAATATGTGGTTGACACTAAATTTTTTATCTGTATTGATAGGATCCTAAAAAATATTTTATTTTGGAAAAATAACTTATATAAATAAAGTTATGAGAAAAATACATAGTTTCTCAGTAAATAATTAAATCTTTACAATTTTAAAATTTTGACTATAAAAGGGAGAAATTAATTTTCATTTGTTCATTTTCTATTATTGATTATCATAACTCTAGGTATCCTAGTTGAGTAGAGAGAGATGATGGTTTGAGATCAATGAGATGTATGTATTGGAGTATAGGTTGGAGGATGTATCATAGCTATTGTGGTTGTAGAATAGGTATGGAGTGTATTTAATATTATTTTGTTTGCATTTTAGGGTTAAAATAAACTAGTTTTGTAAATTTAGATGCTAGGGAAAATATTCAGAGCATAATTTCCCAAAAAAAATGATCAATAAAATAAAAATTATGACAAATAAGGGTAGGATTCAAATATTCAACATTTAGGTCTAGACCATTATTTACAAGCTATTTAAAAATCAACAGTGAGTTAAAATAGGTTCATCCTAGCTAACTTAGTTGAATAGGGTGTATTTGGTTAGATGGTCAACTATGTAGAAGTTAGTTGAATTAATTATATGGAAGATTTTTTGATATCATATAATGTGGATAATTGTTTTAGATAAAAAATGTGGTTGAATTAGTTTTAAAGTTGGCCAACTACATAGGAAACTGGCCAAGTGGCCAATGCATACAAGGTGGATGACTATATTGGAAATAATAGGTGGTTAACTTAGTTTTAAATTTGTATAAATGCACATAAAAGTGGATAAATATTTACCATCTGGCTATCATATTCAAGGTAAATGGCCAACTATTTACCATTTATTTATCTTAGTATGAAAATAATACTAGTTGATGTAGTAAGATACATGATTGACATAGTATAGAAGAATAGAAGGGATCAATATGGTTAGATACATGGTTGACCTAGTTAGGAATGATAGATGAAAATAAAAATAGGTTTATAAATTATTTAAGTATATTAGTTACTTATCTTTTTATTTTTTAAATTATATTTAATTATTATTTAGATAGTGAAATGATATGTGTTTTCTTTTTTGATATTTTTAGAGATGACGAAGGCTATGGAGATTAGCAGATGTAGTGTCACTAATAGATATACTAGATAATTTGTATATAATATACTAGGTATAGCTAATGACATTAGTTTTTGGTAGGATTATGGAGTTATATTAAATTCTACTAAGTGTTGAGTTGGTCACCATGTTCTTAAGAACATGGGAGTGATGACTAAAAATTTATGATGGGAGGTGGATGGGGATACCATTGAGGTGTGTATCACCCTAGAGGATTTAAATGCTTTGTTCAGACTTATAATTGTGGGTATGTATTTAGTGTGTGATACACTAGAGACTAATACAAAGAAATAAGCCTTAGGGTTATGGGTGACTAGATTAGAGAGATATATCGAGGTAGGGTTGTGAGTATGCTTATTTCATGTTTATGTGTCGATCATTCTAGATACCTTGAAGGCCATTATTTGAATTGTGACAATTCATGTGATTTGTCACATGTCAGATGGAAAGGTCTCATTGTATATTATTATGATTGGCCATTCTATGTTGGTCAAGGGCATGTTATATGATACAGGGTATGTTATCTAGGTATAGTTGATGTAGATTTTTATAGTATTCTATAATGGGGATAGATAACTATGAGTCTCATTATAATATTGAGTATTTAGATATATGAGATATTTCCTTAGTATCTACATATGTAATTACCATATGTAGTAGATGCTTCCTTTCCACATGTTAAAGTGGAGATAAGATCACATGGTATAGTTTTTACCACATTCCTTAGTATTGAAAACTATCATGACATCATATTATTTGTTAATTGTATCAGGGTATGGTAGATGCTTAAAAATCATGGACAAGTACTTTCAAGTACATGTTTAATTGAGGATCACTTTTCATTATGCATGATGTACGGATCCATACTTGGTATCTCATTTACTAGGTAAATTTGGATTACCACATCCTGCAACACCAATAATAGTCCCAACATATTAGTCATAACATTCAAGAGAGTGGTGTGGAGTAGGAGGTGTAGGTATTCCCACAAAGTTTCCTTTGATTCATCCTTTCCAACCTATGGTATTAATATGATTGTGCCAAAAGTAGAATGGAGATAGAGGAGATAGAGGAGTAGTCGTTTTATTATCACAATAGATATTACAATTGCCACCATAGCCATGTAGTTAGAGTTGGGCACTAGTACAACCACAAGAATAGACATAACCAAAAGGGGGACCAACCAAGCATCGTACACTAAGTTAGTCTTTTGTGAGGTAGATGCATAGTTGAGCATGTCATGATTATGTTATTTAACTTAGTTGATATAGAGGTTTTGTGCCACCATAGAGCCATGCATCATAAGAGTTACTTGGAGGTCATGTAGATAGAACAACTATTGGTGAGTAAGATGTGTTTACTTGTGCTTAATTTGATTTGAGATGGATATATATGTGTTTTTGGAGATATATATGTGATATTTGATATGTTTTTTTTCTTTTGGTAGAGGTTGTAGTGGAGGAGACTAAGTAGGTGACTATGGTGGAGAGAGCCCATCATGATATATTGGATAACATGATACCTTAGCATCATATGAAATAAATTATTTATCTTATGGTGCCTTCAACACCTACTTATGTTGGTTAGTTTTAATTGGTCAATGAGGTAGCTTAGGAGTTGACGATATTATCAAATGCATCTTAGATAGTGATACCATTAGGAGTTGGTGATGGGGATATTTTAAAATGGTAGTCATTATCTTAGGAGAGAGATAGATACTTGGATACAACTATACATTTGGTATATGTTTAAGTCTAGGTAGCCCATTTATAGGGATAAGTAGAGGATTTATGATCATCAACATGATTGTTATAGTGAATTATTTAGAGAGGGTGTCCATAAGCCTCTATGGGTAATGTAGCACATCTTCATGATGGACCTCGATTTTAGAGTTGTATGTTGTAATATGATTGTATCATTTTGTATTGTATCAAACTGTTTGAGCTATATATATAGAGAGAGATGTCTTATTGATGACTCATTAATGTATGTATTTTATTTCTAGCATGTGTTGGTTGTTATATGAAATGAGAAAAGGTATAATGTATGTGATATTGTTTTCTATAAAATGTGAGAAAATGTATGGTAAATAATCAGATAATTCATAATTTAAAAAATTGAAAAATGTGAAACCAAAATTAATAATGGAAAATAGTTTGTAAAAGATGCCAAAAATAAGTGAAATGTAAACTATAAAAATGAAAATGATAATGAAGGAAATATCAAGGTAATAATATAAATATAGATATCTAAAATGATAGAGAAGTGAGAATGAGATAAATATAAATGTAAGAACACAAAACAAAGATATGTAAGTGAAATACAAATATGAAAATGGAATAAATATTAATGTAATAGTACAAACAAAGATATGTCAAATTGTAATAAGATTATGATAAATATGACAAACTAAATTTGTGGATTGTGTTATTTGTTAATGTGAAAGAGTATGGCTATTTATAACAACACATGACATATAATTATTATGGGAGTTAATGGAGTTTTTTTTAGGAAGGCTTGGTCCTATCTAAGGTCTTATAGTGCAACTCACAAAAGGAAAACCAAAGAGGTTTAAAAGTGTAGGGTGCTTTAAAATAAATAAGTATACATTTTGAGGGCTTAACAAATGAATTACATAGATCAGCTCATGAAATTTGAATATGCATGAAAAATTAAAATGGGTGTACCTTCCCATGACATGTTCTTCATTCATTATGACCCCTTATAGATCCATCAATCTACTGTGAATATTGGGTACTTATGTGAGAAATTAGGTGACACTAAATAATGTAATGATACCTCTTATACCAGTCGACTAGCTTACCACACATAAATTGAGCTCATATATATTATGAGGCCAATTATAGAGATTGAGATTCAACTAGAATAGGATATATCTCATGTAAAAATCACATCTTTTGGTCTGATTTTAAATTTTGGATTTTTTTAATTGTCTTTTGATCATTGTATTTTGATTTAATGATTTGAATTTTATCTTTTTATGTATTTTTATGTTCCTCCTCCATATGGATCTGGAAAACCATGAATTAGAGATATAAGTAACAAACATAAGTAATATTACACCTTAATTACAAGAGATAAGTACTTAAATACTATTTTATCCAAAACATTTTTAAAATTTCCCTTAAGTGTGCAATCTCAAAACTAACTATATGTGTGTTTCAAAATGAGAGGATCATAGGGGATAAATAAAAATCATAAGACATCCATTTATGTAATAGATGGTACAATGATAAATATGATTTGTATGTAATCATAAGGTAAATAGGATATTTTTGAGTGTGGCCTAATAGCCATGTCACATAAATAACTATATTATTCAAAAAATCATATAACACAATCATGAATGTAAAGAAACATCATCCCAAAATAGGGGGAATAGAAGTGAAATAAAAGAGATGAAATTAAATATCTAAAATGATGAGATTTTTAAATAAAGAACCATGAATGTAAATATATGTAAAAATTAAAAAAGAGTCATAGAAACAAAAGATAAGCAATGCATCAAAAATGTTATAATGATGTGCAAGTATCAAAACCCACTCAAGTATAAATTTGAGGCAAAATATGCCATATCAAAAATAATGTGCTCACAAACATTTATAGATTTCATGTCATACATCATCAATAACATTTGATAAGTCTTGATGTAACTAGAATCTAGCCTTAACCATAGTCTTATCTATCATTGTCAAATGTCATGCAAGGAATTTATAATGCATTGTTTCTATGGAGAATGTAGGTATGCTAGAAGAAGAAGGCTAATAAAGTGGCATCTCCTATGAGAGATACTCAATGTGAGGAATTGGTGCTACCATGTGACTGAAAGCATCATATTATTGGGATGATGAAGGGTATGGGGAAGGTTGAGCCTTTGCCCATGAATGATCTTGGGTTCATTTCTGAGAAAGTGATAGTGTAGCCCATGGGAAATCATGGAAGTGTTGTTTTATTAATCTAAACTTATATGTGTGATGTGTAGCAAACTAATTCTAAAGGCAATAAAAATCCCCATGTTTAGGGATATATTATGGAAGTATATTAGAAAGAGGTAGGTTATTAGCAATAGACTATGTCTTTTCTAGATTAAGCCTGTTAATTTACTATCAAAGTCTTATAAATGAGTATATTTATGCATGTTCATGCCATGAAAACAAAAAATAAATCAAGTAGTAGTAGAATGTAAAGGTATACTATCCATATTAGAGGTACATAGTGATGTTTGTTATTGTGATAAGAACCTATAATGTGCATGTAAATCCTTAGACCAATGATCCATAACCTTGTGGAATTCACAATATGGGTGATCTACACATCATGTAGGTAGGGGATCCAATCTAGTCAAATTTTGCATGCCATAACCATAAGTATGAGTATTTATAATATGATCAAGATTAGGATTAAGAGATATGGTAAAATATTACAATGTAGGTTGGTGTAATGTGGCTGACATCTTAAGAAGGATCAATCTTAAAGGATGATAAAACTTGGTGAAATAATATATATTCCTCATGAAATGACCAAGAAGCATACTTTGAATAGGCTCAGTAGTGAATAAATGATAATTAGTGTGTGTGTTTGTTCCATCTCATACCTATGAACATCAAGTGAAGAAGAGATAATGTTAGGTGTAGTAGAAGGAGAAGAAACTATTATCTTCTAGACTTGAACCTTATGAAGGTAGTTTCAAGCCTTCACAGTCTGATGTAACATGGAAAAAATCCAAAGTTTTGGTTTTCCTAATACATGGATTGAATCTCTAGATTTTAATGGATATCTCCCCTTGATGTATCAGTTAAAATATCTATACTACACTACCAACATATAAGCAAAAGAGAATGAATATAAACTAAAAGAAAACCTATCTAGCTAAGGTGATACACCAAAATGTGTCCTTAACTTGTCCAATATACAATAATAAGGATGAATATATACATGTACCTTATTAAACTTATCAAATTAATGTTTATAAACATCAATATTTCACATAGAGGTGTATCTTGATGGATGATCTAAGGTAGCTAATCAATAGGTCTCTCAAAGACACTAAGGAAATCTTACACTTGTAAAACATACAAGATTGTTTAAGAAAACTATTCAAGATATAATAATGAACTAACACCTTAAAATAGGTAAAGAGAAGAAGACAAAATGAAAGGAAACATGCACTATCATTACCATTCATAAACTAACCATGAGCATACACTAATCACAAGCATTTAAGAGGCATGAATTTAGTATTATTCATTAAAAAGAGGAAAGTACACATGTTTTTTTATCTTGAAATTTTCACAATTCAAGTTCAAGTTAAGGATAATTTCAAATTCTAAAAATAGGCTTACATAGAGAGAGAGAGAGAGAGAGAGAGAGAGAGAGAGAGAGAGAGAGAGGAGAGAGAGAGAGAGAGAGAGAGAGAGAGAGAGAGAGAGAGAGAGAGAGAGAGAGAGAGAGAGAGAGAGATGAGAGAGAGAGAGAGAGAGAGAGAGAGAGAGAGAGAGAGAGAGAGAGAGAGAGAAGCCCAAAACTAGGGGTGGCTCATTTATTAGGTCCTTCCCTATTTATAATGTAGTAGTTCCTTGATTATCTCTCATAAAACCTTGAAAAAATGGGATAGATATTGAGGCGTAATTTATTTGAAATTTTAAGGAGTTTTGGGCATTGATTGGTCAATTTTGACTAACTAAAGTTTCTACTTTCTTGCTTACACACCCTATATACTTGGTCACATATCCTTGTTGATGTTTGATTCTCCTACCTTGAAAATAGGTAATCATGTATTGATCCATTATTTAGTTTAAACCTTATCCAAATCATTTATGAGGTCTTTCCACCTTGAAATAGATGTTAGAAGAATCCTTGAGATTGTTTAACTTTGTCTCCTTGACTAGGCATTAGAGAGAAGGAAGGTATTGTTAGGAGTGTTTGAAACCTTTTCAACATTTAAAAAAATATTCCAATTGATATTTGACTTTTTATTATCCTTTAAATATCAAGGAATCAAGGATAAACCTCAATAAATCCTTTTGAATATCTTTTATTCATAAAATTGGGTTTTTTGACCACTTGAACTATTCCTTTGCAATGAGGCATAGGAGAGAAAATTGGGTTTCAATTTGAATCAAGAAAATATCTTCCATGGATGTAGTTTAAAAATAAATTTAAACTTGGAAAAATTAATTTTAATCCATAATACTCTCCAAAATATGCTATTTTGTTCATTTTGTTTACTTTTACACCCATTTCTTGTAGCCCTAAAAACTAGTAAAGATCCTTGTCTAGAAGAATGTACAAATCACCTATGAAAAATTAGCACAATTTTGAGTACCTTTATATCCCATTATATATTCTTAAAAAATTAATGATCCAAATCCAAGAGGAAGTATCTATTTTTTACCATTTATCTCTCCAATTAGGCCTAGTTAGGCCTCTTAAGCTTAGAAAGAGAGATTTGGCCCAAATGGATACCCACGCATGTGAAAATTTCCAAAAGTGTTTGATTAAATTTACCTATCCTAATATTATCCTCCATGACAAATTTCAAGTTATGGTATTTTGTGTATATGGGAAAACCATGAAATGGTCATTAGCAAGCCTAGATCCTTTTGTGTGCTTGATGTGTTGTTAAGAGATGTTTTTAAAGAAAATTCAAGGTTTTTATGATTTATGTGACCTTATGATAATTATATAACCATTAAACAACTCAATTATTTAAATTTAAGTCCTTTATTACACTCATAATCCTTTACCATTGATTTTGGGCTTGTAAAACTGAGTTTTCTTACCTGATGAGCTATTAGCCAACTTATAGGGGTTATATAACAAATTTGGGAACATTTAGAACCATTTTTATTATTATTAAACCTATTTTAAAGTCCTATTAAATCTATTTAAATGGTTTTTATTTAACACCACTACCTAAACCCTCACAAACAATCTTAAAATTGCATATCTTGTCTTGTACCATATGGTACTATACCTGTACATGTGAACAAACACCTAGAAGTGAAGATAAAAAGAGTTTTTATTAACATTATGACCATTTTTTAAGTTAAAACATATCATTTTTAGGTATCAATAAATAAATCTCTTCAATTGGGTTAGTTGAAGGGCTTAAGGAGGGTTTAAAGAGGTTTAAGCTCGTAATAATGGTTCATAAAAGACAAGGGTACATTCCAAAAACCAATTACAATAATTTGTAGCAATGGAAACCACATAATATATCCTATTTTATTTATTTCCCATGCATCATCTTAAGAAAATTTTGAGCAAATTAAGTGGCCTCTTTGAGCTCCTTCTCAAGAAAAATAGGGTTCTTTGCCTTCTAGCCAATTGCTCATGAAATTTTGAAACCCAAGGACTAGACCAATGTCATGTTTTCAAATAATGGGCCCCATATAACATATAAATAAAAACCAAGTCATCATACATCTCCTGTAATAATTTATAACCCCTACAAAACTACCTCTCAGGTTGAGGTGACTGTGTGTGAAGGCCAAGGAAGGTTATTTCAAGTCCCAAGACCTCAAAACCTATTTTCACATCAAATAAAGATTTAAAAAAGTATTAAATTATCCATTAAATTATTTATCATTACCTTATATAAACATTAACCTTCCAAAATGTCCAAAACCTTATTCATTTAACCATTGACCATTTTTATGTAAATAATGTATATTGAACCTAGAGGTCTATAAACTGAGTTTCTAAACATCAATTCATAATAAAAACTTGATTAAGGTCATATTATGATCATATACACTCCTTTTAACTATTATACATCTAAACTCTAGTGATAAAGGTGTCCTTACATTTCCTTGACTATGGCCTATAAGTTCTTAATAGACTATGTTCTCTGACTGAGCATTGTCTCACTAAGCTTATGATATTCTATACACTTAAATGGAAATATATTCCATTCAAAATTAATATTATATTTAATTCAAATCAAATTTACAACACTCTTATCATCATTTTCATAACCCCTTCCAATAATCTTTCTCATGTTCTTAATTGCCTATAGGTATATATTGGTTGTAGATGCACATTGGATATAGGTGCACATTTTTGTTGGCTTATTTGGATAATTTAGGTGAAATGAGAACTAAAATATTTATCTAAAATTTTAAATACTATTTATTACCTTATGAAATCATCTACAAACCTTTACCTCTCCCTCTTACACAAAACACCATGCACTCAATACATAATCTAATAGTGACTATGCCTTGCTTGGTTGTAAGAGCACTAGGCCTATGAGATATATTCTTAAGAGAAATACTTATTTTAAATTTTATTTATGATCTTAGGTCCAACTATAAAATATTCTATTCATTTATTTTTCATCCAAATTTTCCTTCAATCATTGTGTTCTTTTATCTTAATTCTTAACCTTGGAAATAATCAAAGCTTATTTAGGCAAACCTATAGCTTTACCAGTCAAGTTACTTTTCTCTTCTCACTAAATTTATTTTAGTATTGAGTGAGGAATGTTAAAATCATCCTTTATACTCTACTCAACCATATTTTTTATCTTCCTAACCTTCACAAGTTTTCTTGCATATAAGTTTGATTGACTATACTAAAACATCATCATTGTATTTGTGTATTATGATGCTTAACTATAATTATAGAATGCCATTATACTTACATAATTATCCCAATACATTAAATGATTACAATTTATCCCATTTATAAATTTTAAATTGAAATAAAATACACCTACCTTCATTATTTAACATGATGCTTTCTGAAATAACCTAATCTAGGACTGACTGCTACATGTAGTGATTTTACTCACTATATAGATAGATGAAGGACCATTTCAAGGTTGGTGATGTAATAAACATGATACCAAAAGTGATTTTTGACAATAAATTTCCTTGAAATTTTTGGATAAACATTAGAAAAACTTTAAAATCATGGAAACAAAACATAAACTTTACCTTAAAAACTACTAATTAACCTTAATTTCTACTAAACTAGTTTTAAGGTAGTTTCCTTGTATGGTTTTTGAATACACATAATATTTTAAAACTTTTACTGATTGATAACACTTTGTATCTTGTATGAACCTATCAAGTCTCAATCTCTCTGAGTGCATGCCTTAAGGGGTGCACCAGGATAGGGGTGGGCAGACCATCAGTGCTTCATAAGATTTTTGTTCATTTTTCCACTTGACATCTACACACTTGTCTCCTAAAATCATTTACCCTTATCTTATCCTTCTTAGTCTACCTCCTTTAGTATTTTTCCTCTTTCCATCCTCCTTTTCTTGCCTTAATATCCTATTTAACTAGTGGTTATACTAGGTTGACCCAGTATAGTTTAGGGGTACTGTTTACTTTCTTAGCTTGTTAGCCCTTTGGCCGACCTAGCTCAGACCTAGTAAATTGTCCCTAAAAACACACTGGGTTGAATGGGTTGAGCTTGTATATTTGACATTCATATGAGGATTTAGGGTAAGATCTGCCTATATATACTAGGTCATTTCCCACCATTTCATAAGATAATAATTATTAGTGAATATGTGCAAGCAAAAATCTAGTTATTGACCATTCTACTTAAGGAATAAAGCTTAGGGTTTCATACTTTTTTTTAGATATATATATCTTGTCTTATGGATAAGTCTTTTGGATTCTTAGATAGGTTGTGTATCCTATATCTGATTTATCTTGGTTATCCCTACATACCACAACAATTTCTTGCAAATCACATTGACCAAGGGAGAGATTTAGGATTGGTATGTTCATATTCAAAGGTAAGTAATCCTAACTTTATTTCTCCTATGTAGGAGTAGATAGATAATGCATTTGTATTCTTATCTCTATGTATTTATAATTCTATATATATTGACATGATTATATGTCTTCTAATACATGTTTATTTTATTATTTTTAATCCCCATTTTGTGTTGCAAGCTTTGGTGTGCACTAGATTAGATTTACTTTCTTGTTATTAGAATAGAGTGAACATTTAAAACTTTAGGACTCTATTAGGGTTGTTTTTCAATTGTGTTAGAATATAGGCTTTAGAACCTTCCTAACATGATATGTTATGACAAGTGATACAATTGATCCCATAATCGAGTCTATTAGATCCCCATATTAGTCATGCTCCTACTTAACAAGTATATCCACAATCAAAAGTATAGGTGTGATCTATCTTATCCAATCTAGTATTAATTCATAGACATGATGCATTATTGATTGCATACATTCTAGTGAACCTGATGTGAACTAACCCTTGTAGGATTTGTTCACTTTTACCTTCATTTATTTAATTTATTTTGATCATATATTTTGACATTTTAGATTGATTTTGTCAACCCAAATTTTTTATCTCTATGCACAAGTTACAGAATAGGCAGATGGATTGACCTAGTCAACCTAGTATAGGTTTACGACCTTTTAAAAACATAGTTCATCCTATTAGGTTGACACAGTTGACCCCTTATAGTTTTAACAGGTTCTTGTATATCTTGATCGATACTATCAACCTAGTTTTTAGGTTTCTCAAGTATACTTCTAAGTTCTAGACCAATAATCTTATTCATTACATCTCTCATCCACTAAGGTTCCTTTATAATTCTCTATTTTATGTCTTTCCTTTCATAGTTTGTAGTCTTCAAAATTGTCCTTACACAGTCAACTAGATTGACACTATCAACCTAGTTATGTGTTCTGTGTATTATCTAAAATAACTAGATTGACACTAGCAACCTAGTTTATTTTCAGACTTTGCTTTCATAGTATAGGTTCGACCTTGTTTTATATTTTTTGAATATAATATTCACACTATACCTTGTTTTAAATTTGGAATTAACATAATATATGTTACTAATTAGTTCACATATTTCTTTTCTTGTTGTTTGCATTCTTAGAATAGTTCACATAGTTTAATTAGGATATTTTTAATTAATTGCGTAGTTTCACTATTTATATTTTATGCACACAAGACCAAATCAAATAACATAAAAAATCACCTTAACATTTGTCTACCCTAGCCCAATCAACTTGGATTTTATCACCAAGGGGGAAGCTAACTTGATGCTCTAGTCAACTATAAAATGTGGTTAATGGTATATCATGGTTAAGAACTCAACACCCTTATCATTGTAGTGTGTGAAGTGAGGGCATAGGCCCTAATACCAATATTTTATCATTTTCACTACAATATTTTTCTTCTTAAACTACTTGAAACCATCCTTATATTGATATCTAGTAACTTGATTATAGCCAACTTCCAATCACATCTTAAAAATCAAATAAACAATCAGGTTGACCAATTAGTTAGCTTTAATTTTCAAGTTATTTGATTGATCTTTGATAAATTTTGTGTGAAAAACCTTACATTAGCTAATTTTAGTGCAATATTTTATTTTGTGTGTTTAAATTGGATTGGCCAATGTTAATCCAATTAGCTATTTATTTCCTTTCAGTACTTACTACTTCTCATTACTTACAAAGTTAGCTTGTTTCATTTTACAAATCTATTTTTAGGATTATTAAGTTCACTATTTTTTATACTAGACTGACCTAGTTGACCCTGTGTTTTTTTTTCCTTTTGTACATTGTACTAGATCTACCCAATTGACCCTATATAGTTTTATAGTCTCAGTCTCTATATTGGATCGACCTAGTCAACCTTGTATAGTTTTAGACACCTCTTTTGAACTTTGATTTCTCATCTCTATTCTTTATCCTTCATCATGGACTTTTTATTGGATAATAACACTAATTTATAGTCAACAAACATGATAAACTCTACCAATCCTAATAGGTTCTCCCATAAATAGAGTAGGGATCCTCTTTTGGATGCTAGTAATGTTCATATTGCCACTCACACAGTGAACTATGGGATCCATCCTCATACCTCTTCATATCATAATCATCTTTTCTTATAAGACCAACATAAGTTAGAGTATAATCCTAACATGCTTTTATTTATTTTTAAATTTCCTCAACATAGAGGAAAGTATCCTTCTCCATCTACAACTTCATGATTAATGGTCAAACTGAAAAGACTCATTCACCAACTCCTACATTCTCAATAGTATTTTTAGGTACCACTTTATTTCATTCTCAACCTCTTCATTTAACTCCTTTTTATGCCATGACATCTTATTCTCTAACCCCTTCTACCTACATGCCTAGTATCTCAACTAACATGGCAGGTTCTACATCTAGTGGACCTCTCATAATATCCACTATCCTTAATCCTTCTATTAGTTAATCAGTTGTTACCCAAGGAAATCATACTTCTAGTGCTTATTTCTCTCAACCATTCACTAGTCCATATTTTCCTTCACAAGAAACTTTTACCATTAGTGCCTCAAATTCTCATAATTCTTCTCAAGCTCATATCAATGCTAATAGTGGTATCCAAGCCACAAATACCAATTCTAATGCTTCAAATTTTAATCAAACACATCAACTTTTGTTGTAAACTCTCAATAAAATTAATACCTTTCAAACACATATCATGAATCAAATGATGAGAATGCAAAACCACCTCCTTGATCTTAAATCTCATCTGTAACCAATGGCTTAGGGTAGACATAACCAAAAATTTTCCCCTCTTCTTCAAGGTTCTTAATTCAATCTCATTCTTTAACCTCCTTTAGTCAATAAAACCATTAAAAATCTACAAAATTAACCTGTCACTGCTAAAATTTCCAACATTGATATAGGAGGTATAACACCTATAATTTCTTATAATGGGTCAATCGATCCTACCCTTCACCTCAAAGCATTTGGAAATATTTACAAGGATTGGGTCAAATTAAATACCTTTGCTACTACCAATCTCCTATCTAAAAATCTCATGGGTGATGTCTTGGAATGGTATAATCAACTTATATCTCATTCCCTTTCTAGTTTGGAGGACTTAGTGAATGCTTTAGTTCAATAATTCCAAACTAATGATCTTCCTAAAAATGATTTGGCCCATTTCATTAATTGCAAATAGCATGAGAATGAAACTTCCCAAGCCTTTTTTAAGATATGTAAGACATTGCTAAATAAATGTGAACATAACATGGTGGATGATAACCTTTTTCATCTCTTTACAAATGCCCCCTTTCCTAAAATGCAATATTTAGTCTACACTCTCTCTCCACATACCTTGGAGGAGGATATTGACCAAGCTAAAAGATAAGATTTCTTAATGCATCAATTTGAGCCACCCCATCATTTTATTAGTCCTCATCTCTTACTAAAAAACAAAAACCCCAATATCACCAATGATGGTTTTATTTATTGTTATGATGCCATTCACAATGTTCAAGCTATTATTCCTAACTCTTCTTCAAAACTAACTTATTCTCAACAATATACCAATCCTTATTTCTTTTCACCCAATAACATCAATGTTCACAAACCTTTATCCTTATTTTAATTGATTAAGTGTCTACCTAAACCTCTTTTACTAAAACTTAACCTTATTCGTCTTATAAAATATTGGTATGATCCTAACAATTTTTTTTGGTTTCACTCTAGTTGGGTTCATTCTCATGAGACTTGTAGACAACTTCATAATTTAGCTATGGATTTTATTCTTACACCTAATTTCAATCATGATTCCATTATCTATAAGCATCAACAAGCCTATGTTTTAGATTATGGTAAAAGCAGGTTTTGAAGGGACCCCAAAACCCTGTACAATAAAGAAAGATAATCCTTAAAGCCCAACGAAGTTTCAAAAAAACCCCAAAATAGGTATGAACCAAACTAGGTCAAACAAGAACCTGTAAACAGTAGAACAAACCATATGTAACCATCAACACTACACAGAACGGACCGTCACCAGACTGGATCAGCATCCTACAACCTCCAAACAAAGAGGTTAATTCAAATTAAATTTTTAATTTTTATTTAACCTTTTACACGAACGAAGATTCATATCTAGAGAAGGGACCACAGGCTTATATTTCTTCCTCTTAACAGTAGTCCATCCATCCTCTACCTTTGCTGCCTCTGTCATCCACTCCTCAGAATATGATGTTCCGTTAAGCCCAAGGGATACAGATGACTCATCAACATCCTTATGAATACCAGCCACTTTCTGGCTCCTAGGTAGTTCCTCCAAAATAGGGGGAGAAACCAAAGCCTCCACAACAACTGGCTTTGAAAGATCATTATTCCCATTCACCACAGGACCAACTAAGGAATCTTTCACCGGTGACTCCTCCTCAATCATCGGCTCAGAATGGATGCTATCTTCATTCTCAAAATCTGCCAAATCTTCCATAGGTTGTATAGCTATGTAATGTTCCGAGGAAACCTTAGACCACCAAGAAGGTGGTCGTTTGGACTTTGAATTCCCAGCCAAACAACGAGCAGCCATATGACCCGTCAGGTGACATTTTCTACACTGAAAAGGTACGCCCTCAAAATCCAACATTTGTGTCCAAGTTCCCCTTGGGGAGTCCAAACAAATCGCCTCTGGTAGGCCCTTTGAAACATCCACTTCAACCATAAAATGTGCACAGGTTGAATGGTGAGCAACCGAAGTATTTTTATCCACAGACAAAAAATCTCCTATAGCATTCCCGATGGTTTCAAAAACTGATTCATGCCATAGATGTATTGGAAGATTTGGGAGTTGAACCCAGATTGAAAACTTGTTAAAGGTTTCCGTAAGCGGATTAAAATCCTTATGCCACTGTTTGGCCATGAGAGGAAATTTACCCTGCCATAAGAAATCACTGTTGCTCAAGATTATCCTTCTGTCCTCAGGGCATTGGAAGACAGCAATAAAGAAACCTTTTACACATGGAAAGATTTCAACATGGTCTTCAATAAGTGGCAGCCAATTCTTGGATATCCAGTCGTGTAGATCAGCCAGAGAGGGCCAAAATCCTCTAAAATGAAAAATAGTAGCTTGGGAGGAAAAAATTTCTACCCTTTCAAAGATTCTGTCTACTATTTCAAGATCTAAATTAACCCTTATGGGTTTTAGAGCACTTACAGGTAGTGCATAAGATGGCCCAGATGATGCACGAGGTATAGCTTTATGTAGATTCACTTCAAATGCCACCACATCTGCATATGATCTTCACCCTGCATCTAACCCTGATCCAGGAGCGTGGGCAAAATGCCTGGCCACAATCTTTCCTCCACCCACCGGAGAAGTCTCTTTAGGGGCATTCAGCTCCCTCCCCTTGCAAGCTGACAACACCCCGTCTGATTTAGCAGTCGTAGCCGCTTTGACCACCTGTCTATCATTACCCGTTTTCAAATTTTTTGAGCGCGCGCGCATGGGAGATGGCATTGGCTCTAACGATATTAGCAAGATTAAAATAAAATCAAGTGAAAAAACTCAAGCCTTGAATTAAGAAAATGTTCATTTAGATATATATAAGGATCCTCTACCTAATCATAAACTGATTCAAGACAATCAAGACAAACCAACCCCTTCCACCAATAATTTATAATGTCTTGTTGAACCAAATTTTAAATAAAATATGGTTAGCATGACTTATATGTGAAGGGTGGTAGATTTAATTGATTCCAAACCTATCTACACTTCTCCTTCACATAAAACATATCATGTTATCCAAGATTCTTCTCTAACTCATCTAAATGAGTTGGGTGAAGAAGATATTATCAATTTTTAGGATCCAATTTTGATTATTCTTTGGATAACACATCCCATTCTATTTTTACCACTCTTCCATCATCTTCCAATACTAATGATAATCAAGCTTCTTCTAACACTTATTCTTCTCCTTCTCAAAATTAACTTAAACCAACTAGTTCATCATATTAACATGATTTGCAACCTTGTTTCAAATCTTATTCTCATTCTTATCAACAAAAATTCCAATGTAATTTGGCTCTTCCTTTCGAGGACCTCTTTAACCATTACGTGCCTATATCTCACAACCTTTTTATGGGCTATGATGAGTGGTATCCCATTGTAGAGCTCACTAATATCTCATCCCAAATTCCATTCATTGAGCTTATGAGGTCTTCCCCACATCATAAGAACCATTTCATGTAACTCCTATTTGAGATGAATGTCTGTCATCCTCCCCTAGTAGGATAGGAGGTAGTTTTATCTATTTCCAAAGATAATATTTTGTAACAATGTGAAGAGATGTATATTAATGTTGATGAAACTATAAACACCTCTCTTTCCCTAAAATTTCCCATAGATTTTATGATTCTCGATGAGACTCTAATTCATGTAGATGATCCTCCTTTATTAATTAGCATCTAAATCGATGATATCCAAGTCAAGCATGCCTTGATTGATGAAGGTTCTAACACATGGCATTTCTCTCAAATTTATTAAGACTCTTGGATATTTTGAATATAGTATTAATTCTATATGTAGCACATGCCAAGGATATGATAGAAGGAAAATTCCTCCTCTAGGTTATGTATAGCTTCCCATTACCATTCCACCTATCACCATTCATGTGAAGGTGATGATCTTTAACTTTCCCCTTTCGTATAACCTCTTTCTTGGTAGGTCATGGACTCACTGCATGAGAGCTATTGCTTATTCCACCTACCAATGCATTAAATTCCCTCAAAATTGATCCATTTATAGGATTCAAGGTGAAACTAACCCTTATAATTTTAAACAATTCCAATATCGTGGTGACTTCAAGATTCATACTCTTGAACCTTTGCCTAGTGTTCCATTTTATGAATCTCAGTGTCTCAAATATCTTGTTAATTTAACCCATAATTAAAATGGGCATCCTAAGCTTATTGATAACATTCCTCCTAATATTTTATATTCCAATGATGATGAGACTGATGAGATTAATTTAAATTTCAAAACTTTCAATCTCTTACCTCATCTTATCTAGCAGCTTCATATTTTTTTGTAACCTCATTCTTTCAAACCTCCTTGTGATGACATTATTGTAGTCTTGACTAAGACTAGGCATTCTAATCACCATGCTTCATCGAATGACAAGGTTATCCATACTAGTGTCATTGATCTTCACACCATGGATTATGATGATTTTTATTCCTTAGATGATGCATTATTAGGTGGTCTTGTCTAGGCTTGTGATTTCAAGATTATCTATTATCATTCTTCCTAACTTGATTCTTTTCATACATATAATCATTTTTATTTCACTTATAGTTATTTATTTTTACATTTTCCCCTTTATCATAGGGAAGAGATGGCATCGACACCTCTAGTTTTTAAGGAGCCATGTAGGACTATGCTCATGGATCATGCTATGATTGGG
>JARHVA010001076.1:2320000-2397500 GCA_037957365.1 Torreya grandis
CAAATTTGGTAGGAGTTAAATCAGTAGGAACAAATTAATAAAAGTATTGATGAAAAGCTTACATCATGTTTTAAACATGGCCCAAGCCTATTTATATTCCTTTTTTCCCATTCTTTCATATTTTTTTATGGGTTTAAATGGCTCATTTTATAAATTTCTTTTGAAAGTTCACCTAACTTGGGATAGAATATTAATATTAAGGCCTTGGCACTTAGTCTTAGACTTAGCCTTAATGGTTTACCCCAAGTATTTATATATGTGGGTCTAATGATTATCTTCCATGCTCTTTGTAGATCTAACAGTGATCACTTACTCACCGATCTCCATCCAATAGTGCATCAAACCTAAATAATTTTCAAAGGATTCATGAGATTGACACATGGTTGATCACCCTAATAAGCATGCAATTAATGGTCCAAGCCCATCAAAGATCTAATGAGAATTGATTGCTTATTTATTTTCATTTGATAGTGTGTCAAGCTCGAAGACCTTTCAAAGGCATCGTGAGCTTGACACATAGTCGACGCATGCTCAAGATAACTAAAAAAGCTAAAGAAGTATCATAAAGTTCTATGAACGAGACAAGTGGTTGCCTGATAGATGAGATAGAAGATTTAATAGGAATTACATAATAAAAGCATGTAATTAATGGTCGAGGCCCGTTGATGATCTAACGATGATCACTTGCTCGCTGATCTCCATCCACTAGCATGTCAAGCCTGAAGACTTTTCAAAAGATTTATGAGCTTGAAAAGTGGCCAATGTACACCCTAAAAAGCTTGTAATTAATATTATAAGCCCATCAAGGATCCAATGATGATTGCTTGCTCACCGATCTCCATCTAATGGTGCATCGAGCTTGAAGGCTTTTCAAAGACCCCATGAGCTCAACACATGGCATAACCATGAACTTAAGGATCAAGGGACAAATGAAATCCAAGGGATTAGATTTAGGTTTTTATAATTTAATAAAGAGGCATTTAAAATCTAATGGCTAGTGCCTAAGGTGGCAAGTATGAAAATTGCCATGAAATATATAGAGCTAGGTCACTTGGACTCTATGTAGGCCTGGAAGATCCAAATCAAATGATTTCCTTAGCTTGAAATCACAAAATAAATGTGGGAAAGAGTCAAATATTGGACTTGAATAGTTGGTGTGACAATGTTAGTAGCCTTTTGGAGGAGGACAAAGGATTGATGATAAGGATGGAGAAGATCTTGAAGGACCTATTGGAAAAACCATCCAAGACCAATGCGATAGGCCTAATGGGAGCTAAGGAGTTCAAACAAAGGGTTAGTCAACAAATCTAGAGAATTAAGGAAAAACAAGGATAGTGTACCAAGGACAATTATAAGGTCCTTGGTATCATCATATCTATAACATAGATTCTAGAAGCCTAAGGCATTCAAGAACTCAAGACCAAGAGTGACAAGGAATTTGACACATTGACAAATCAAGAATAGGATTGTTTTATGAAGCCTATCATATATTTTGAGCTCATAATGAAAAATAAACTAAGGTGAAAAACATCTTTAGATAGTGACCCAATGGTCCCACCAGTATAGCACAAAATAATATTCTTTTTGTAAAATATATTCTAGTCTGTTAGCATACACTTATTCTTTTCAAAATTGGCATGAAAGCCTCTTACATTGTGTCTTTGTATTAAGGACAACTATCCTTATCATGCATGTGGATATTTTGAGAAGTTTAATCAGAGAATCACCTATTTTTCTATAAATAGGTAGGGATTACCATTTTTTAAGAGAGAGAACTTTTTGAGCAATTTTATACCAAGAGCATTTAATATAACTAAGGAATTCTAAGAAGATTGTCTATATAGTTTGTTAAATGTCCATATTATCTCTCAATTGCATATTATCATCTTGAACTTGAATGATTCTCCATATTTTGAGTCACATTCTCTATAATAGAGTTGTTGATTTATGCTAATGCTAGATTAATTGTAAATATCTCAATTACTTCATTTTATTTTGCTCTGCATTTGGATGTGCTTAGGCTATTCAGACCATAGTAACAAATGCTTAAAGTAAACTTGGTTCTTACTTATGGTTTACACATTTGATCTAAATTTCACCTAATTTGTGATGTAATCTGAGTTCATTTTATTTTATATCATAAAATGGTTCATGTGTGCTCAAAGTAATTAGAATTTTGTCATAATATTTGAGATGAAAATTTGTAATCACACCTTTCCCCTTTTCTATTTTACCCTTCCTTTTTCACTTTTTTTTTGTCATAATTCATCTAGTCTAAAGATCTCTATAATATCCATTTATATTAATCTACCTACTTAAATTATCACAAAAATTTAGACCCTGGTGGCTCCCAACCACTAAACTTAAATAAATATTGTGGACAGTTCTCATACTCTGCTTCTATTCCACCATAGACATCATTAAATTGTCACAAACTACAACTCATGGCTTAGATTTTTCAAATCCTAAAATGAGCAGTGTTCATAAATATTTAAGAGCACCTGTGGTACATTTATAAGCATCAACAAGTAGTTTTATCAAAATTTTCCTATATTTTAGCTTGGTTGACTAAAAAATCTAAGTCAACCCTCTTATCTTCCCTTCCCTAGTGTTGAGTTTCCATTCTGGACCTTTCAGACCACCTAAAACCTCTAAACTAAGCTTTCAACCTACAAAATGTATAGGGTTGACCCATACTTACTAGGTTGATATTGTGTATTTTACCTATTTTCTAGCCTACTAGGTTGACTAGGTCAACTCAGTGCTTTTTTCTTGTCGATCCCTTGCATTTTCCTTAAAAAGTATAATTTTCTTGATTTTTTCCTAAATCCTTCAAACCCATTTCTTGTCTTCCTATTTTATACCTTTATAATCTAATTTATACTCAATCTGATATCTAAAAATTCTTAAAATCTCAAATTACTAAAATTACACTTAATTTAATACAAATTTTAAAAACTAGTTTGAGATTCTTATTTACATACTTATAGTGCACCCGTTGCCACTTCTGGATCTCGTCACCTAGCATGTCATTTCCTCACCATCCTAGCTTGTTTTCTCTCCATAGCTCTCTTTTCTCTCCTTCACAAGTTAAAATAATAAATAAATTGTCTTTTCCCCTATTTTAAAAACACTTTTCCAAACTCAAATATTTTCAATTATCGTCTTGTAGATTCCTTATTTTGCTTCTATCTTTGTTTCTACTCATCCATTTTTCAAACCATAAAATGCATTAAATTCATGATGATTTGTATGTTATTTTCCATTATCATATGCCTATTTTCAAAAAAAATGATTTTTGGCTATTTTTTGAACTAACTTATACATGTTCATCTAGTGTTCTCTACATTGGACACCTTCACACTTTCTTATAGGATTCTTCTTTATCTATGACACTAAGGTAAGTTAAAGGTATGTGGTTTTCAATTTTGTCCTTTAATTTATCTTATTTTCTACTTACTAGACTTTACTTAGCATCAAAATTGTGTGTTATCATGTTTTATCTCTAAGCACCATCCCATATTGCACTTATGTGACACGTGATGAGCTTCAAGTGGGGAATATGTATACACATAATATTTTATAAATTTTATTGATTATTGAGAATTTATACCTTGCAATAATCTATCAAGTCTCAATCTCTCTAAGTAAATGCCTTAAGGGTTACACTGGGAAAGGGTTAGGCAGACCATCAATGCCTCATAAGCTTGTTGTTCCTTTTGCCACTTTCCATCTATACACTTGTCTCCTAAAACCATTTAACTTAAGCTTATTATTCTCAGTCCTACCTCTTCTAGTATTTTTCCTCTTTCCATGCTCATTTTCTTGCCTTAATATCCTTTTTGACTATCTATTGTAGTGGGTCAATTAGGTCGACACAGTATAGTTTATGGGTATTCTTTAATTTCTTATCTTGTTATCCATTTGGATAACCTATCCTAGACCAAGTAAATTGTCCCCAAAAATACACTGGGTTAATTGGGTTGACTCTATACAACTGACATTCCTAGGAGGATTTAAGGCAAGATCTAGGATATATATACAAGGTCATTTCCCACCATTTCATAAAAGAAGAATTATTAGTGAATAAGTGAGAGTGAATGTCTTTGTATTAACAAATATACTTGAGGATTAAATCTTAGAGTTCCATACTTTCTTTGGAGATACGAATCTTGTCTTATGGATAAGTCTTTTGGATGCTTAGATAGGTTGTGTAGCCTAGAGTTGATTTATCTTGGTTATCCTTATATACCACAATAATTTATTGAAAATAACCTTGTCTAAGGGATATATTGAGGCTCAGTGGGTTCTTATTCAAAGGTAAGTATTCCTAACTTTATTTCTCTTTTGTAAGAGTAGATAAATAATGTATTTGTATTCTTCTCTCCATGTATTTAGAATTCTATATACATTGATGTGATTATATGTCTTCTAATACATATTTAGTTTTTTATTTTATTGTTTATAACCCCCACTTTGTGCCATAAGATTTTGTGTGCACTATATTAGATTTAATTTCTTTTTATTAGAATAGAGTGAACATTTAAAACCTTAAGACTGCATTAGGGTTGTGTAATTGTGTTAGACTATAGGCTTTGGAACCCTTCCCAGCATGATATGTTGTGAAAATTGATATAAGTGATGCCATAATCAAGTTTATTTTATCTCCATATTGGTCATTTTACTACTTAAAAATTGTATCCCCAATCATTAGTGTAGGTGTGATCTATCTTATCTGATTTAGGATTAATTCATATACATGATGCATTTTCAATTGCATATAGTTTTTATGGACCTTGGTGACCTTTAACTCATTTTAATTAACATATTTCATTTTATAACACCCATTACTATCTATATAACACCTTCATAACACATTTTGAAAATCACACAATCTTCTATAGGTCTCTAAAGTTGGTAACATAGTCATACACAATCTTAACTATGTTATTCAAGCATTTAAGGCTCCAAAAAATATTTTGCTCTTATAGTGTCATTAATCATATTAAATAATATTATTAGAATTTAATAAAAAAAATCATGGCTTTAAAACACACTTATTCATCTTTATGAGTCCTCCTAGCTCCTATCATTTTCTATTATGTCCTTCTAACCTACTCATTAGGCCTACAAGTGATATTTTAAATTATGAGAGAGCATAGTCTTAGGATGCCATATAGATTGCATTCCTAAGGTGAAGAAAAAAATTATCAATTTTTTGTAAAATCACTTTTTAAAACTCCCCAAGACCATTTTGACCTCACTAAGATGCTCTCAAACATTAGAAGCTCATTAGACCTGAAATTATTCATTGTGAAAGGCCATATCTCACTCAAGCTACCTCAAGGAATACCCTCTTCAAGATGAAGGAACCTAGACATTTTTATTGGACTAAAGAGGTTTATTTTACCTAAAAAATTAAATTAAGAAACCTATAAATATGAATACACTCAACTGATATATCAAACATGCTTGAAAACTACCAAATCTCAAGTTCAAGATAGACAATCAATTTCATGTCAAAATACTCTTTATCATGAAAAAGTAACTAATCTATCTACCATGAAAAAAAGTTTTATTTTACCTTGAATTTATCCCATTATAACCATTTTTCTCCATCAAGTTTTGAAGTGAAAATAATGGAGACCAACCTAGACCCTACCTGAATGACTAAGACATAGTGACCCTCTTACACTGTTAGAAATTATTCATAAATATGGGGGGATGAATTTAAAAAACAATGCCACTAACTTGAATTTAATTAGGGTACCTATCATTTCCTAATATATTTGGACCTAAATCTCTTTCTCCTACCTATATTGAGTAAAACCTGATGGCCTTCCTAGAGTTGCCAAGGAGGACAATACGAGAGATAAGTAAATTTTATACATTTTGACACATAAATCCCTTAAAAACCATAGATTTTATATTTTCATGAACAAATAATGTCCAGTAGATTTTTGGAGGTTAATTTTACCTTGAAGAACTCTATAGATGCCTCAAAATTGGCCTTTTTAGAGCTAAAACTGCTATAATCCCTTGATAAACCTAATGAAAATATTGTAAAAGGTATTTATTAGATATTTTCATGAATCAAATGATAAAACATGTCCTGATTTTGATATTATACTTAAATTAACATGCACAACATGCTCCATAATCCACAAAGTGATCAAAAATGCAATCAACTAGGTCATGAAGTTAGTCAAACATATCACCAACTAGTTTGATCAATTGTAAATCATGTCATGGCATTGACACCATGAGACATATTATGATTTTTTATACTCTTTTCATCTCTTGAAACAAACTAAAATAGGTTAATAGGTGGCTAGACAAATACATGACCATGATGATCAAAACCTTAAATTTATCAACTTTACCTTAAACTCTGCTAATCAAGGCTTTGGATGACAATTTCAATGACATTAAAAAAATGTCATAAAAATCAATAGGAAAAAAACATGATAATCAAACTTTCGAGTGATAGGGGTGACAATTTGACCTATGAGGTCAAAATTGTCAATAAAAAATATAATATGTGAATGTAAATAATTATGTAAATAAGAATGATATCTAAGTACATGTGGATCTTTATCTTGATCAAATACATATAAAAATGGGTCATTTAATTAATAAACATCATCATAATAATGATACTAAATATTAAGAGTGCAAGCATTGATTATTTTAATGGTCAACAGAGCTTGAGGAATTGATTTTTTATCTTTGTTATGGTAATAGGAATCTCATATATTGTTTTTTTATGAGGTTGAGGTCATAAATAGGTGGTAATTGAGAATTTATTTAAGAATGGAGATTATAAGTTTTGATTTCAAAATTGATATCATCTATTTCATCATTGTTGGGATCTAATACGTTAGGTGTTATATTTCCCACAAGTTAGGGGTGGCCATTATAATCTCTATTAGAATTAATGGAATAATTAAATTATTGAGGTTCATGAAAAAGAATGCTAGGTAAAGGGTCAAGGGTGGGTATTTTGAAAACACCACTTTATTTGAATTTTTAACAATTCTAAAGGGTTATCTCTTTAAATATTATATATGTGAGTAAATTTTACACATTGACACGTTGATGAGGATATAACTTGCATGTAGTGTGTCCAAGGTTAACCAAGTAAAATTTTATGATAATGGTAAATTTAAGATCATGACCTTGATGTGAATGGAGATAAAAGGAACTATGTTAGGAAGCCTAACACAATATAGATGAGGAATTTTTCTTTGATTGTAACCTTGATATGTGCTTTGAGTACACATTAGGTTACATTTAGAATAGACAAGTGTTTTAATAAAGTAAATGGAAGATACACAAGTACAAAAACCTTCATTAATCAATGCACACTTGAATTGGATATTGCCAATGTAGACACTAATGAATAATGGAGGGTCATCTACATGAATAATTATGTCATCAAGAATCATTGAAGTGATATGAAATTCAAGTGAGATATAAGTATCTATAATTTTATCAATGTCTATAGACATTTCCTCACATTTTTGAATAATACTATCTTTAGATCTAGATAAAGTTGCTTCTTTCCCCATATGTGGAGGTTGAGGGATGTTCATTTTGAATAAGAGTTGAATTATAAAACTATGATGACAAGGGGGACTCTTTGTGATTTATATAAAAGTAATTCGAGATGGGAGTCAGTAAATTTCCATGGTATGATCCCATTTATCATATATAGTTATAAATGTCTCAGATGAAGGTGTGTATTGTTAAAGCAATTCCATTTAATGGGGAGCGGAAGTGCATTTAAATTGATTTTGATATGGATTATTTTATTTGGATTTATCTCATGTAGTTTTTCCAAGTGTGTATCAATGGGTTAAATTTGGTAATGTTGTTGGTGGTGTAATTGGGTCCATGATTGATTATTTTGAAGATTTGTATGTTTTAGATGGTGAAGAAATTATACAATTAGATTCATTTGTGGTTGTCAAGTGCTTAATTTAGAGTATAAAGATTTTGACTAAATCTACTAATTATAATTTGTATTAATGGAAAGAGAATTAGTGTCAAAATTTATGATTTGATTTAACATATGTGGGATATGATTAGGTTGTGTTGTGAGATTTGTTGTCATCATTTCCATATTTTAAAGTTTTTATAAAGTGATATGCATAAGTGTATTGAATAGTACAAAAAAATGGGATATTATTATATCTAGAATATGGATAAATATTGATTTAAGATATTACTCTCTTCATATTATTCATATTGACCACATTATCATCATTAATGATAGAGTTGGAATCGATCAAAGTTTCAAAAAAATTACAAGTTTTAGGCTGAATAATACTAGATTGATTACTAAGAAGAGGATATTTTTAAATAACAAGCTGAGCATTAGCTTGATTAAGGGAATCATGATTAATTTTGGTTTCATGAGATTTAGTTCTCACTTCATAATTTTGTTGGCAATTTTAGAATTAGGGGTTTTTAATCACCTAAAATTGGTATTTGGATGCCAAGACTACTAATTGAGGCAACATATTCCTATGTTATCCCTAGACCTTTCTTAGATCCCTTTATCACACTTTTATAGTGTTTTTGTGGACCAAAAGCATCCTTGATCACCTAAAACACAGTCTCGAAACTTCATTCCAAGATCCTAGTCCTTCATTCCCAATAGCTTAATAGCTAGACATTATCACCACATTAAGGACACTATAACCACATGGCGCTAGTGTCCCCAACATATCGCTAGTGTCCATTCTCTTAACTCTCCCAAATGGATATATTTTCAAAAGTTAAACCCTCCAAAGGTTAGCGTAATCACATTTTATTATCCAAAAAAGCTATGAAACACTATAAATACATGAGTTTTAGACATATATCCACTAGATGGAAAATATATGTAAAATACCTATTCAAACAAGAAACAAGTTGAGCAAAATCAAAGTTATTAATCCCTAATCTACTCTAATTATACATATTACCATATATAGCTACCCTAAGCCCATATTTTAAAGATTTATAATCTCAAGTACACTCAAGGCATTCAAGACCACTATCATTCTATCATCACTTTCACTTACACCAGCACTTAGGTATGGTGAACTATAATGGGTTTGGTCCCTCCTTAGAGTAATTTTATGTAGGCAACTCTCTTCATAGTAGGGTGTTGAGGATGTATAGTCTATCTTACTAATGAACACACATTTTCATCCCATGCCATAATTGCAAAGTTGATTAGGTTTTGCATCATAAATTATCTATTACATGCACAATATATAGTTCTAGACTCCATGCATGCAAGAACAAAACCCAAAAACATAAGCACAGATGCACCCATAATTTAGGAACAATCCTAAATATATGACACTATCACCATTTTCAAGACATGAGAGCCACATGGCACTACTATCTAAGTGTAGTAATACTATCTAAGAGAGGATCTGACATTGGGATCCTATTGATGACACTCAAACCTATTCATACTCTAGTTTTCAGCACTCATATCTTCTATGTCAAGTGTTTTCCATATAAGTCTTTATTTTCACATATTTATTACTATTTTTAGAAATTAAAAGCAAGTCAAAATCTATAACAAATCAATGGTTATTTATTGTATATTATTTCACTAATTTAGACTACTCAACCTTTAATTAAACTTAGTATTTACACTAGTAAAACCTTAAAATGTTAAAACATTTGGTGAACTTGACTTAATTTGAATATTTATAAAAACCCTAGTTTAACTTATCCATTTTTTATGCACTAAATCAGGGTTATAAACTTCTCTCTTTTAATATTTTGGCATAACATAGCTCATCAAATCAAATCTCACATTAGGGTTTCATTTATTTAAACATATTTTTAATTTTTTACAAAATATCCCTAATCAAAAAAACCCTAACCCTAAATACTCTTAGGGTTTGTATCCTTCTTTTTCTTATTTTTGTTATCTGATTTAAGTTTTTTAGATTTCATCTATATGTTTTATCAGCTCTATTATAATTTATTTACTACATGTCATCTAAAAAAATCTATCTCTCTTCCATTAAGAAGTGATATATTAGGTGTTAATCCTATATAGCACATTCAAATTCTTACTATCTGAGGTTATAACATGGATAATGGACCTATCATAACTCTACCTATGCATCCTTAACACCCTGATTATGTGGATTTCAATGATAATGCATCTGAAGATGAACAATGCAATCAAGAACAAGATGATATACATATTAAAAATTGGGATACTCTCTTTCTAATTAATAATTATGACATAATTATCAACAAAGATGAGATATTACAAGGATTTAAAGATATAATTTGGGAACAACCCCTTGATCATGCATAAATCCTATAAGCCATATTATAAATAAAGAATAAAATAAATAATGGTCGATCTTTAAGTCTACTAGTTAATAGTGTTTTTATACCTATAGTGGAGCCAACTCAGCTAGCACAACCTAAAATTATAATTCAACTACTTGAAGTGACACCTACACCTTTTATGGCTAGTTCTTCCACTTCAAATGCACAATCCCTTATACATGAGATTTATACCTTGTAGGCTAAGGTGTTACATCTTAATAAGGGATCCACTAGGTCATCATGTGCCTTGGATTCTAATATTCTCCTACATTCACCTTTACTACATCACATAGTGGAAACTCCTTTGCCATCTAGTTTCATGGTAGCCAAACTTACATTATGTGATTGCAAGGGTGACCCAAAGTATCATCTCAAATCTTTTCACACATAATGTTTAGACTACATGTCCAATGGGTATATTATCATGAAGTTTTTTCCACATAGTTTACAGGACTGTGACCTATAATGATTTTATGATTTACCAAATCAATCTATCAAAACATTCAATCCTTTGGCCATCATGTTTTTAGCACATTTATCCATCAACATCAGTGATAATATATCACATGCTCAAGTCACATAGTTGTAAAAAAAGTTAAATAAGCCTATCACTCATTATGTCTTATGATACAAGACCATATTAGCCAATTTGACTATCCCCATGTAAGATAGAGAGATTTAGGACATATTTAGATAAAGCCTTTTACTAACATTACACAAAGCTATCTTGTTCAATAAGTTTCCTACATTCATAGATTTGTCCAAACTCAAGTATACTAATGGATTATAATCAATTATTAAGAGTTAAAATAAGCCTCCATATAAGTTATGGGCCGCTAAGAACAAGATTGATCAAAAGGCCATATTCAACACAAATTCTGAGCCATCTCCTGGATTGGTTTTATTTACTACTTAACACTAAATTTTTACCAACCTTCCAAGTCACAAGCATAAATTTTATAGAAACTCTTGGAATGTAATTTAATATCTCTCCCTCTCATTAAATAGGTTGATATGACATAACCTCTTCCAAATAGCTATTATTTTAACACATTCTGTGAGTATCAGAGGGCACTAATCCATACAAAAAATAGATGCTTAATCCTTAAGCATAATATACAAGATTTGATTGATTCTAACATTATTGATGTGGGTACACCCATAAAGGAACTAAAAACACAAAAAATAGAAGCTAAGGAACTAAATATATCATCATATCCATTTCCAAATCACATAATTAATGAGGTAGGGAACACATCAGGTGTTCATTACACATATAAGGCACATCCACCACTAGCTTCATATCATATTCTTATAGAGGAGGCACACCCATTGAAAAACATTATTAACATGTAACATACTATATTTCCACCTAAACCATTCATCACATTCTTATATTATGATATTATTGATGATGATATAGATTTACATTCACTCTTTATACGAGCACACATAGATCACCATCTTATCTAGAGTGTTATGGTTGACAATAAGTCAAGCATTAACATGTGCACTATGACACTTTTACACTATTTGTGTTACTCAAAGTAAGTGATTATTGGTTTTTTTGGTCATGTTCAGAGCTCCATCAAGGAGATTATGCTTCCATTATAGGTTGGACCATCACATATAGCCATTGGGTTCCTAGTAGTACCTAGTGCAGGTGTGTTTGATATGTTATTGGGTAGGCCATGATTAAGAATATCTGACCCATACCATTTATAGTGAAAAAAATCCTAAATTACATACACTCAAATTAGGTGGTCATATTTGAGAGCTTCCCATATGAGTATCCTTTACCCATCCCAAGGCCAATTTCAGCACAATCACTAGTTACAGTTCTAGCACTATTACTAGATATTTCATAATTATTAGTTACATCTCAGAGTAAAATTCTTATGAATACATAATATATATTTTTAGAGCCACCAGTGAAGGAAAGGTCTACTCTTATAGTGTCTACTGTAAACATACTCTCCCATGGGGACCATTATTAGAGAGACCCCTACATCAAAGATATGTCATAGATTCTAGAGGACCTTCCTCCACTTAGTTTATGCCAAGATCAATATTATTAGGTTATTAGGGTTCTCAATATAGGGTAGCTACATCACCTATAACTTATTATACAACATGGGTTATTAATAACCCTATAGTTTATAGGTCACCACAATTAGTATTATAGACTCATAACACCACTACATAGGTAGATACATATATAGATTGCTCACTACAATAGATTATGGGATCACAATTTCCTTTTAACATAGCATGCACAATCATAGTTCCCTTATTTGACATAGGTCATAGTGATAGTGAGTCTCCCATGAGACTCATCAGTTACTATGGTTCTTACCCCCTTGTACACACTTTATTTTCTATTTCTGTTTATACATAGTTTATTTTCATTTTCTTCTACATATCTTATATCCAAAAAATACATGTTAAAAAATAAAAACATTCAAATATTACTCATAAAACATAAATTTTATAAATTGTATGCATTATTATGTTTACATTTCTTATATTTTTTAAACACTACATATGTTAGATATATTAGTATAGTGCTTCACTTATTCTTGTTGAGTGAATGTATATTACTTACAGGACTTAGGTCCACCACACTGATCTAGACTTGCTATCATCTTCCCACTGGGGGCATATACACTAATACAAGATAATTTATTTGATACATCCACCCACTTTGTGGCATCTCATACCTAGTTTCTATTACCAGGTTCTATCCTTACATTATTTACATTCCATTTATCACATAGATATATCTTGATATTGAGCATTTCTAATCATACTCATATTTCTTACTGATTATCACTAATTTTAGACTCAACATATTTACATCTTATATATTACATATTTTTTTAATACATTCATGCATACTTTCATTTATAACTTTCCTAGTTTATACTTGATTATCTTTTCAATGCTTCTTCTATTTTAGGGAATTTGAATATGTTAGTGCCCTTTGGCTTTATACAACTTCTATTCATGTATGCATTGGACATGTGCCCATGTCCCTTGTGTGTGATTCTTTGATTATGTATGTGAAAATTTTAACATGTCCTTCTATGTGTCTCTAATTCAATTTTCTTGTTGCCTATGTATGTGTACATTTGAACATGTCCTTATATGTCTTCTTTTCTTAGATTTAGTGAGATGTGCCCATGTCCCTTATATTATGGCCCCTTGGCATATTTTTTGTGCGTCATGTGTTTTATATGTATAATTTATTATATGTTTCATGGCCATGACACTTTTATTTATTTATTACACATACCATTTTTTAATGCCATGAGGGACCTAATGTATCTACCCTTCATAATTGGGTGTTGTGATGTACATCATGACCCATTCCCCTTGGTAGATACTTATATTTATTATTAAATAAATTGATTACATTTATATCAACACTATTGTGTAATTATAGACATAAACATACATCTTACATTACATACTTATGCTTATATTATCTTACATTCTAATGTTATATTCATACATTGTATTAGATTATCATGCAATCATCATGTATGCTTTGAATAACACATTTTATAGAGCTATTTATTTTGAGGATAGTTATTACATAGGTCAAAACCTATCCTAAAATTTGGCATTCACATGGGTTTTTCATAGAGATCAGGCCCCTACATGTCATCCATACAATATTTTTAGCACACATGCTTAGTTTTAGGAAATCAGACACAAGTAAGATAAAAAAAAATATGGACTCAAAAAGTAGTTTAGTGACTTAGATTTTAGATTATCCAAAATAGTACACTAGGTATAGTACAAGTTTGCATAAATACAACTATAGGTTTGATAGCTATGCATAGATTTTTCTCATATTCACACTAGTTCCACTCAAGTTCATATCCTTTGCTCAAATTGGGGGCATTATGCATGGAATGTTAATTCACATATTTAGTTTAGATACATATATATAGTTAGTATAACTTAGTCCAAAATTAGTATACTCAGATATCATATTGAGAACATGTGCTTGACACATAGTTTCCATATGCTTAGTTACACACAAGTTGATTAGATGGAATTGAAAATTCCATGCCATTATCTACACTACATACACTTCACATCATGTTCCATGTTATCACCAATTTCATGCCTTACTTCATCTGTAGTGGTTGGCATTCCTTAGTGGCCTAGAATTGCTAATGTACTTGAGTGGCCATAGAGTTGACATACATAGTTAGATATACCCATTTAAATATTTATATCACTTTGTGTAATTTAATTTTAGATGCATATAATATACATAGGTGAGAAATGATGGATTCATAGCCTACTTGAGTTGTTGATCCACCAAAAAGGGGAGGGTAATGATGGATTCAAAAATATATTGAGTTATTATACCACCCACATATGAGGATTGAGAAAAATATCATATCTATCTAAGATATTAAATGATTTGATCACTATGTACACACATATAGGTTATTACCAAGTCATGCATTGGTTCATGTATCCAATGTGGTGTATTCATTCTTTTCCTTTTTCCTATCTCTTTACTCAACTTTACTTAGTTACTTCTTTAATCATCATAGTCTTTTGATTTTGATATATCTTAAGTAAGGACTAGTTTTTTCACATTTCATTATAGGTTATGCTTTGGATCATTATAATCAAATACTTAGACTAAAATACATGCGATTCAATTCCAAGGTAATCCAAGTACATTTAATTTTCCTTTATATTAGTCATTTTGATTTTTTGCATTTATAACATAAAGGGGGACAATTATAATCACCTAAAATTTGTATTTGGATTCTACGAGTGCTATTTTAGACAACCTATTCCTAACATAACCCTAGACCTATCCTAGATCCTTTTATCACACCTTTTATATAATTTGTGTAGAATATAGACTTCCTTGGTTAGCTAAAACACAATCTCATACCTTCATTCCCAGACCCTTGCCCTTCATGCACAACACCCTGCTAGTTAGACATTAACACCACATTAAGTACAATAGATCTATATGGAACTATTGTCCCTAACATGGCATTAATGTCTCTTGTCTTAATTATCTTTAATGGATATATTTTCAATAGTTAAACCCTCTTAAGTTTAGCTTAAGCACATTTTATTATCCACACAAGCTATGAAAAACTATAAGTACATGAATTTTAGACCTATATCCACTAGATGGAAATTAGATGCAAACGACATATTCAAACAATAAATAATTTGAGTAAAATCAAGGTTATTAATACCTATTACACCCTAATTTTATATACTACCATCTATAACTACCCTAAGCCCAAATTTTCAATATTTCCAATCTTAAGCACACTTGAGGCATTTAATACCATTATCATTCTAGTATCACTTTCATTTATACCAACACTTAGGTGGGGAGAACTATATCAATATTGATCCCTCCTTAGAGTATTGGTATGTAGGAAAATCTCTTCACATCAGGGTGTTGAGGATGTCGAACCTATCTCATTAATGATCACACATTTTTAGCTCATGCCATACTTACAATGAGGATTAGGGTTTGCATCATAAATAATCTATTATAGACACAATATAGGGTTTCATACTTCATGTACACTAGAATACAACCTAGAAACATAGTTGTAGTTGAACCCATATTTTAGGAATAGGCCTACACAGAGGACATTATGGCCACATGGTGCTACTATCCAAGTGTGCCTATACTATCTAAGAGAGGATTCACACTGGTATATTTTTAATAACACTCAGACTTGTTCATATTCCATTTTTCAACATATATATTTTATGTTAGGTGTTTTCCAAATAGGCATTTATTTTCACATATTTATTAATATTTTTAGAAATTCAAAGCAAGTCAAAATATTTAAAGAAAAATTAGTGATTATTTATTTCATGTTATTTCACTAATTTATACTACTCATTCCTTTAATCAAACTTAAGATCTACATTAGTAAAACCTTAAAAGGTTAAAATAGGTTTCATGATCAAAATTAGGCTGAGAATATATTCCAAAGTAAAGTTTCTAATCTAGAAATAAGTCTCATGAGAATGAACCCAATTTACATTATATCAAAAAAACTTGTATAGATCATACCATTATTGGGTAGTTGAGTAGGGTCAATATCTTGTGGTGAATTCCTAGGAAGGTTCTTTTAAATTTCCACCATGGAACGTGGTTTGTGAGAATATACATTATTCACATGGGAAGATAAACCAGTTTGTTGGAATAGATTGGTCAAAAGTGGTTGTGAAAGAGGATTATCATCAGAACCACTTGGGAGGATAACATGAATAGTGTATATGGATTCATAAGTATCTATAACACCATCATTTGTAGCATGTCACTTTTTATATTTCATAATCATTTGATTTCTAACTAAATGTTGGGAAGGCTCAAATTATCATATGATAAAATCTTGACATTTGGCTTGGTCTAAGGATTCTTCCAAAGATTTTGGAGAGACCATCCTAAAACAAATTTTTAATTTAGGATGAATAATGTTAGTGAACAAGTGTAAAATATTATCTCCTAACATGTTATGTTTAGATTTATTGGATAAAGATTTTCATCTTATAATTAACACTTGGGAATTTTGAATTTTGATTATTTATAATCAATAAAGTGAGCTAAGATATTTTTAAGAAGGTCATTAGTTTTGAATGGTTGTAACAATATATTAAATAAGTATTCTAAATTGGATATAGTCTGAGACTTAAGTTAATTATACCAATATAAAGTGTCACCTAAAACACTTTTAGCTAAAATATTGGTGGCACCAGAGATATTGAGCTCAATCCAATCTTCATACACGTTTTTGAAATCTTTCAAATGTAATGTAAGATCATTTTATCTATTATAAGTGATATTAGGAACAATACCACCTATTTCAATATTTATAAGTAACTAAGGGTTCATTTTTCAAGTGTTTAAGAACCATGTTAAGAATTCAAGGTTGAGGTATAAGATTATCTTGTGAATCTCTAAGGGGGTGGGGGCTTAGGTTTTTTTAGTTCCTATTGAGTGGGTTAAGGATGATTTTGTAATTGTAAAAGTTGGTTTTTCATTTGCATTTTTTAATTTATAGTATTAGTTTGAAAATTAGTCATTTGATTCATGGCTTGTAATAAAATTTTACTAGTAGTAATAGTGTCTTAACTAGTAGAAGTAGCTTGAGATGCACTGGTGGTAACATTGACTTGATTATTAAGATGGGAACTTTGAGTAGGCCCACTATATGAAATATTTTCCATAGTAGTCGATATACTAGGCAAGGTAAAATAATAAGTAGTAGAGAAATTTGAAGGCATGGAATAAGAAGGCATGGAAGAAGAGAAAGGCATGGAAGAAGCATATGGTGACTTGCCCCAGGACTTGTATAAAATATATGAATGGGTGAAGGGGGAACCTAAAAATGAGGTCCCATCATGATATTATATATTATCATGGGATCCTTACCTAATGTTAAGAGAGTTTTTTTATGAAAAATATCATTTAGGCATTTTTTTCAAGATAACTTTCCTCCTTGACAATAGGCACTTTTATAGGATAATTAGGTGGATGAATATTTTTATAAGGAGGTGATCCATAGTTTTTGGCTCTAGTGGCCACATGAACATTTATTACATCTGTATTTTATACATCATAAGTATAAAGAAGGAGAAATAAGGATGTTTTGAGGGGTTATTAAAATTCATAATATCATCTTGATATTGGAATTTAGATTCATAAAAAATGTAATTTATGATTAAATTCAAAGGTATGACAAGGTTTTAATAAGTTGATAAAAATAATATTAATAAAATAGAACTATGTTAGCCACCTATTGGACTAGGTTAACCATGGAAGTAGAAAAAATAATCTAGAAATCTACATAGCTGACATGATTGATTGTTTGATTATGTGAGGTAAAAATATA
This sequence comes from Torreya grandis, assembly GCA_037957365.1. Classification (NCBI taxonomy): domain Eukaryota; kingdom Viridiplantae; phylum Streptophyta; class Pinopsida; order Cupressales; family Taxaceae; genus Torreya; species Torreya grandis. The sequence goes on from JARHVA010001076.1 coordinate 2,338,267, forward strand.
GAGTTAGAAACCCATTGGGTTACTTTGATTGACCTTGTTGGATAGATAGGTGTTAATAAGTTTTAAAACCTATTCAGTTAAGTTAGTTAACCTAGTTGGAAAAATAGGTGAGAATAATGTTTAAAACCCTAATAAGTTAAGTAGATTGACCTAGTTAGATATATGGGAAGAAATGGTAGTCTAGAAAATCTACAAAGTCAAGCTAGTCAACCTAGTTGGATAGATAATAATAAATAACAATAAGATTAACCTAATCAATCTAATTGATTCTAGTAGGAAATTATAGAGAGCTAAAAACCTAATGGGTCAAGTTGGTCAACCTAGTCAGACATATAGGGAAAATATAAGTCTATAAATCTATTGGATTGAGTTAATCAATATAGTAGAGATACAAGTGAGAATAATAGTCAATAAAAACTACTAGGTTGAACTAGTCCACCTAGTTAGATAGACAAGAAAAAATTACTATAAACTAGAGGATGTAGTCTTAACATAGAGGAAAATAAGTAGAATATAAAATAATGAGTTGAGTTTGGTCAACTTAGTTTATTTAAACATATTCTACTACCTCAATGTTTTTCAACCTAGTTAAGTCACACACCGTAGAACTATGTCAACACTAGTCAACATAATCTACCATATAAAATAGAGAAGCAAATAACAAGCAATAATGAAATTGACTAACTAATTGTTTTACTAGTTATTCAAAAAGAAGATCGAGAAGTTGCTTTTAAGGATTTGATTGATTTTTAGGCTTCAAAATATACTTTATTTTCCATTAGATAATGATAGCCCAATATTTCAAAACACTAAATATGGAGGATTACACCTTGCCCATAGCCCACTAAACCCAATTCCAAAGGTAAGTTGGAAGTAACTTATCGATACTTATATCTAACTGATGCAACACAATATCAAATAGATGGATGGATTCTTAAGGTTTAATACAAAGGGAAATACTAGGTGTTTACTAAATACCATGAGGTACATGAAAACTAATGACCATGTTTAGCTTTGTACTATGACTATTAGGATTGAGGCAATCCCCTCATACCATGATATTTGTAAATGATAAACAAGGATTGTAAATAGAGTATAATGTAATCCTTCACAATAATAACTAATTAGTTTTAAAATTATCAGTAATTATTTCTTGGTAAATCAAGACAAAGTGAAAATAAAGGTGAAAATCAATTGGTGAAAACTAGTTTTTTATTTTTGAAATTAAATAAATAGGTAACCAACTATTTTCAAATAAAATGTGTAGTTAATTGTCATGAAAATAAATTGAACTACCTTGCTTATGTTGAAAATAAAACACATGAAATAAGTTATGGTATTCCAAGATAGTTGATAAAATATAATAGAACAAGGTTGACATTGGTCGACACTATCTATTATAAAAATAAGGAAAAAAATCTAGTTTAATGAGTTTAACTTAATTTTTTGGCAAGAAAAGTAGACATAAAACTAAGTCTGTGACATCAACATAGTTGACAATGTGATATAAATTTTATCATAACTAAAAAATTTGAAAGAAAAATATGTAAATATAAAGTACTGATTAATTTTCATCAAAAATAAAAGTAGAAAACTGAGATAATTTTACAAATTTAAAATACTAAATTGGTTATAAAGAACCTGATAATATAACAAGGTCAACCAGGTTGAATTAGTGTTTTGAAGGTTAAAAATCAAAATTAAATATATTTTATTAGATTGACTAACATGAATATTTTAAATTTCAAAATTACAAAGACTAAACATGATCAACTGGCACGACCTAGTTGAAAGTTCAAAATTATAGAGAGTGAATAGGGTTGACCATCATGACCTAGTTTGTTAAAGATAAGAAGTTAATGATTGCATAGACATAATGGGATTGAATATCATGACCTTGTTGAATATAGATGAAAACCTTTATATAGATAATAAAATTGGGTCAACTAGCACAACCATGTTGATTGTAGATCTATAATCTACAAACATATAATAATACTAGGTTGACCAGTGCAACCTATTTGACTATAAATTTAAATTTTAAAATACAAGGGTTAGATTCATGTAAATTTCACTAAAATTTATGTAATAAATTAAGATATATCTAAAAATTATCTTACTTATTAAATAAAATCTCAAAGGATATAATCAATTAATATCCATTTCAATATTTTTGTATATCGAGAGCATGATCAAATTGGATCTATTAAACCTAACTAAGGGAGCACTTATCACACAACACTAAAAAAGAGGACTCCATAGCCTTTAGGCAAATAATATCCTATAATAACCCTATATATGTATTTTAATGCATAAAATCAAATCTAATATAGTTTTACTAAAGCTTATAATACAAAGGGGGATGCTTTACAACAAACAAAACAAACAAGGGATCATGGTAGGTAAATGGGGGCCTAGATCACCTAAGGTGGAAGATGGAAAGAAAATAAAACATTATAGTTATATTAAGTTTAAGTATATATATAATCTTAGAAATTATTTATACATTTAATAACTATTACTTTGTGCAATATCCATCAATCAAATTAAATAACAAGATTTATATATACTTACTTTTGAGAAAACCTATTGGGTCTTAATCTCCCCCTTAACCAATGGTGCTTTAAAATATATTTTTTTGGATTTTTAAGGATAAAACTATAGAAATAATCTTTAGGATAATTTTTTTTTACTTTTTACCTAAAACTTCACACAAAATAAGTTATATTTCCTCCAAGGTAAACCCTAAGCAATGGTTCCTTCAAATGTAGATGTATTGGAATTATGAGCTATAATAACATGGAAAAAATGTTCCTCTCTATTATATTTAAGTGAAGGTTGTATTTATATAAATGTATGTCCTAACCCTTAAATATTTTTAGTTGATGAGGCTAGTTTGCATGACCCTATTTATGAAAATCTACCATTAGGTGTTGAACTAGGTCAACCATGTTGACTTAGTTATGTAACATGTGTCATAACTTTTCTAATAGGGTTGATCAAGTTGACTAAGTAAGAAAAATGGTGTTTTCTTAGATAGGGAATATTTTATAAGAGAATTGTCTAGGGAGTTATACAAATGGGATTTATTTACTTGTGGAGTTGGATAAGATGTATTTGTAATGGTTTTAGGTATGATAAAATTAACCAACAATCCTGCAAAGAACTAATGGTATTCCCATCCCTTTCATAGTACACCCTTTAAGGAATTAACTTAGAGAGATTGAAACTTGATATGTTTATATAGGAGATGAATAATCAATAAATGATAAATTTTTAAAATATTATGTGTATATAATTTGTTTTTAGGGCCTACCAAAGTGGACGATGCCTTCTATGATATAATTATGTAGCTCAAAAATAAAGTGTTACTTACACACTAAGATATACACTTTCCTTTAATATATTAATTTAATTTTTATACTAAAAGGATGGGAATTTAGTAACTCAAATATGGCTATGAATGCTTGATCATGTCCTTTTTAGTCCCTTTAATCCTTAATTAACTTGTGTACCCAATTAATACCTATTTTACTACCAAAATTTATCTTAAAACTATAAAAGTCCTATTTTATCTCAAATATAATCATATTTCACATTTATAAATTTTATGATTACAAAAAACACCTTTATGAATATATATGCCTTATTTTTAACCCAAAACTTAACACCTACCCTTAGGGAGAAAAATATCAAGTAAGGTTAAAGTCATCAGGTGGTCTTGTCCTCATCTTTATTTGGTGTCCACATCACACAATTTTTTATATTTTCAAATAAAACCCTCTCTTAGGCTGGACTCTATATTATTAGGCTTATTATCATATTTTTATCCTTTGGAATTGTTATAAAGGCACATTCAATTCACTTATTAAATAACCTGGAAAATTCTCATTCAAAGGCTTATTACACAAGTAAAAAATGAACAAAAGTTCCCTATTCTTTCCAAATCAGTTTCTAATAAACTCAATAAGTCCTCAAAAAAGTCTCAATTTAGTTTTATGCATCCCTAAATTAACATGATCAAGTATTGGTATGTAGGTATGCTCAATATAGTGGGGTGTTGATGTCTATTACAACTCTAAGCATAACCCCTTTTTACTTGTTCATAAAATTTTCCTCATTATATCAAAAAATATAAGGTTTTAAACTTAAAGAATATACATTTTAGTTTCTCATGCAACACAAAAGACAAAATTATCATAAATAGGCATATTTTACATAGTCGCACATGATTATAGCCTAGGAAGGGCCACGGGAGGCCAAGGTGGTAAATCTTATAAGTCTTCCAAAATTAATAAGGAAGGCTTATCCTCTGGAGTTCGAAGGTTGGGGTGGATTGCTAGTAAACCCACCCCGAAGGCCAGACTGATTGATTATTTAGAAAGTGCTTTAGAGGAAGCAACTCATGATGAAGAGTCTAAGGAGCTGGAAATTCAAGAAATTTTTGAGGACACTGGAGGGAAGCAAGAGACTAGGGATTTTGAGGTTACTGAGGAGTATGGGGCTAACACTATGGAAACTTCTGACAATAAGGGGAAAATGTATGTTGAGCAAGCTAGCGAGGAAATAGAGAATGAGATTGATTGTAAATTTGAAATTGGGGCCCTGAAGGATCATATTCAGAGGCTATAATAGAGTTTCACCAAGGGACTCTGGAATACAATTATCCTGAACATGTCTATACTGAAAGAGGTGGGTAATACTAGGCATGCTGACAATGCACAGAATACTAAGAAACTTAATGATCTTCTCAAATCAATGGTTATATAAGGAGAGTCCTCTCTAACTCTGGTCTTTCTATTTCTTGTTTTTATTTTTAGTTCTATTATTTCTCAGCTAGTGCCGTCATCTCTCTGAAGGCATATTTTGTTTGATTGCCTTCTTGTCTTTTTTGTTGTGAAGGGTTCGGCCCCTAGTTTGCCGCCTTACCTTATAAAAAAAAATGCCCATCACTATTGACCCTAATGGTAATTTTTTTTATACAGAATATCATTATTAACTTATATGATTATTCTATGTTTTTATCCTTATTAGTGTATCTACATTTTCTAGTCCACATAGTTGACTGAATGCATCAAAATTCCAAGTATATCTCTATTTAGCATAGTTTAGTCTTATTTGCATTCATTTTATTTTGTCGATTCCAATTGCTTTCTTTCATTTTACTATTTTTAAGTGTGTTTACATCACTCTATTATATTCTAAATCTTTATCATAATTATGATTAATCCAACATAGTTAATTCAATTCAAGATAAAACAATAATATAAGCAATAAAAAAACATTAACACAAAAGGTTTCTAAAGAATAAAATTTACAAATTTCAAAAGGGCCAACTAAGTTTAATACCAAAACATGAATTACTAAGTTAAATAAATTTAAAATTTATATTTATGAAATTAATATGCATAACTATTCAAATATTCCAAATACGTGCAATAAAATATTAATTGATTATTATGTATTATTATTTCCATCAAATTGGCAATTTTCTTAATTTTTACTACTAAAATTTCAATAACTAATTATAAATATATAAAATAATATACATATAAAATTATTCATACATAATAACACATAAAACTATCAAATTCTAAAAATAACATAATAAATAACATGTTTCAATCAATAATTGGTCCATGGCCATGAACAATCAATATCAATATCCACATCTTTATCATCTATCAATGATGTCGAAGAGGTCAAAGAACCACCAACATATTTTGACCTATATATACTCATATCATGGGTATAATATCCTGATATTCACTCTCTAATGTTCAAATTCCTTCCCTAAAGATGGACATATATAGTAAAAATACTCATACTCAACTCAGATTACATAGTGGATGGGGGCACATGTTGCCATGTTAATGGATCTCAAAGTTGATACTAGTCTACCAATAAATTATCCATATCCACTCTAAATTCCTCTAAAATGGTATGATACACAACATTTTAATAAATTTATAGAACTAAACCATTTCATGGAATCTATCACATTATTAATCACTTTTGGTCCTAAATCATGCTTAGCACTATTTCACATTGATCCCAATTTAGATAAATATAATGAATTACTTGGAATATCATGTAAAATATAAATGGAAGATACCTTAGTAATAATTATAAATATTTAACATTTTATAAATATAGAGCAATGATCATAATTTTAAAGGAGAGCATAATTACAATGCAAGATCATAAAGCAAAGAATATTCCATTAAGGATATCTAATGTAGTTATGACTAATATGCATCATACAACACATATGATAAATTATAATGAATCTAATATATATACACCAAGGAATAATATTCCAATTAGTGGATTATCACAAAATAAATCATGTGAATATACCCTTTATCCAAGAACTCCATCGAAATGTTCCTCGAATCAATTTATTAGTTAAGCTACTCATAATTTTCATTTGTACATAGTTTATTTAATTTTAATTTGTTTATATATCTCATATCCCTTATCTAAATTTTTTTCTATCCCTTGTCTTTATTTTCACTTTGGTTACTTTCCATATTTATTTTCAAACCAATTCAAACAGTCCAAAATAACTATCCTACAATGTTTTGAATGCCCATTCTTTATGGCAATCCACTTGATTACTATGGTATATCTATTACATTGTGTCTCCATTGAACTTACATGATCACATATTTATAATTTTACACACTACATAAGCACACATAAACTTACCAATTGGATGGAAATGTACATTCTTATCTATATCAATCATTTGCATTACATTGTTAGGACTCATTTCCAAATGCACTAGGGACATATTTCTTACCTTCATTCTTAACACACTATGCTTTAGCACCTTACTTAAAATGATTTGAATCCATCCCATTTATTCTATTTTTTAAACCTTGATTCTTGGTAGTTTTTAAAAAAAAACCAGTCTTGTAAAATTTAAATATTCAAAAAAATTCAAATATGGAAAAAAAATTTTTTTTTTTTAAAATTCAAAATTCCTAAAAACTAAAATATTATATTATTTTGTTAATTTAATAATTTCCACATGTTATTTATTTCATGTTACATATATATAATATTTAAATTTTCATAAACACATTTCTTTTCATGAGTTATGTGAGTGTGATATAAGACATACTATTATATGGTTCTTTGATGTTGGGTTTCCCTTTTTACTTAGTAACCTTACTAAGTTGGGGGAATTTATTCATTCTTCATGAATAAATCAACAACTTGTATCTATTCACAAACTTTCTACCATGATGATCTATATATCATACAAGTGTTTTGATTTTCACTCATAGTTTTCATTGTGCTACATGGATATAATATTTGCTAAAAATGACACTAATATATATGGTTGGTGTATACCAGTCTCATTTACTTTATGCTTCTCCCTAAAATTATAAACTTAAAATTTTGGATAAGTTTTAGGAATTACTTATTATTTGTATTCCTTAGACCTTTGTGTGTAACATGTACATGTTATTTCTTTTATCGCATCATTATGTCATTTGAGTGTGGCAGTTAGCATTGATTTTTTATATGGTATTTGTATACACATAATATTTTCAAACTTTATCAATTATTTATGATTTATCTCTTATATGAAACCATCAAGTCTCAATCTCTCTGAGTGCATGCCTTAAAGGGTGCATCAGGAAAAGGGGTGAGAAGACTATTAATACTTCACAAGATTTTTATCCCCTATACCACTACTTTATATCTACAAAGAAATATCTGAAAAAACTTCCCTGAGATTTGTATTCTTTATTTTACCATCCTCCAACCATTTACCTCCCTCATTAGTCCCCTCCTAATACTAAAACCCTTTTTGGTAGTTTATGTTACACTGTCGACCCTATTGATCATGTACTTAAATTGATAAAATTCATTTAGGGTATAGGTCAGCCCCTATCCAACCTAAACTAAGACCCAATTTGATTTTATCAAAATAATACATAGTCAATTGGGCTAACCCTATTAGATAAACTTTTAGAAAGGTTTAAGTTGTGAAGCACCTTTGGCCAAAGGAGAGATTAAGTCTCGATGGGTTCATCTTCAAGGTAAGTATCTATAACTTTGCTCCTCTATTTTTGTAGATAGAAGTAGCATAAGTAATGGCATTTAAATATATTGTTCTCTTTATAAATTAAGGTTTTACCTATATATATCTTAATTAGGATTATATTATACATGCTTAATTTTATATTTATTAACCCCCATTTTGTACCAAAAGATTTGGTGATCACTAGATTATATTTTGTTTTCCTTGTCATTTACCTTTGTGAATAAATAAAAATAAGACATAGCTACAGTTATTGCATGGTGTTTCTTAACAAGAGGATTTTAAACCCTCTCTAGTGATATTATTTTAGTAAAGTATCCCTTGGTTAGGTCTAGTGGACCCATCTTGGTCATGACCCTAAAGATCTAATGTATCAATATCAGAAGAGCAAGGAGGATTATCTTCTCTAAACTAGGATTGATTTATAGATTAGTTGCATTTCCATTTGCATACATTATGGTGAACCTGATGTGAATCAAACCATTTTAATTTTTATTTCATGCTCTCATTTTGTCATCATATTATATTTTTTTTTATTTTTTTAGTACTATATTTAATTAGTTGGTATAATTATAACATTATGTGCATAGGTTTAACACAAAATTACTCAAAAATGACTTTGTTCTATCTATGCAGGTCTTACCAAAATACATGCTACTAGATCTATTAGTTTGGTATAATATTATTCTTTAGATCTAGATTCACATACATATTCAAACTAGTCAATTCGATATTTTAATCTCTTGTTTCATCAAATAGGTCTACAAACATAGTTGAACTAGTCAATTCAGTTTGCAACTTCATTTTCAACATACAAGGTTTTGTAAACTTTGTCAATCCAATTGACCTTGTTAATATAAATTTGAATCATCATTTGAACATCACAACATAAATTTTTTTAATCAAAACATATTAAATCCCACCAAGGTTCATTTATTTCTCTCTATGCCATTTTAGTGTTCTTCTTTCATTACTATTTTTCATAATTTTGTAGTCTCTAAAACTATAGCCCCATAAAAAACTAGGTCAACCTATTTGACACAATTTTTTAGTCTATCTTCTATCTTAAATACATCATCAGCCTATTTTATTATGCTTTTATAGATCTTGTTATTGTATATTAGTAATAACCCAATTGAGTCTATTCTACACTATTTGCATATAGTGTTACCTAAACTAACTCTGTACTCTTCTCAATCAAGGAATTGAACTATATTTACTAGTAATTAATTCACCTTTCCTTTTAAGTTACTTACATGCTTAGAGTAATAAACATATATTAAATAGGTATTTTTTCAAATTACCTTTTTTGGCACACTATGTTTCTCTTTTACACACACTACCAAATCACTTTTCATTCAAAAAGCATTAAACATTTTCAACCTAAGGCCTACCTACTTGGATTTCATCACCAAAGGGGAAGTTGACTTGGTTTTTTGGCCAAGTATAAATATGTGGTTGATGATATATATTGGAAAAACACCTGACACCTTTATCACTATGAGATTATGATGTTAGGGGGTAGGCCCCAATACCAAGATGGTACCATCACTAATATAGATCCCTTTCAGCCTAAATGTCCTAAAACTAGCCTTAGATTGCTTTATAGTTCCTCATTACAACCAACTTCCCAATAACATAAAAAATTAAACTTCATTATAACTTAATTACACCTAGGATGACCAATTAATTAGCATTTACTTGTAAGTTATTGGTTTCTCTTTGATCATTGAATGTTGTATTTCAAAACTTGCATTGGCTAGCATTGGTATAAGGTTTTTGATGTGTGTTCCAATTAGATCAGTCACATTGATCCAATTTATTATGTGTTTAACTTATTTTTTGCTTTAAAATTATCATAAAAAACCTTTCTTTGTTTTGAAAACACTATCATTTCTATCAACATAGTATATTATAGACCATTTAGCCTATCTTTATACAATACATAATTAACCTATCTGACTATGTCTCCTTATCTTCTTGTTCAACCCTCATCTAAGCAATACACAATTAACTATTCTAATTATGTATTCTTATTTGTCTTGGCATGTTCCCTATTTAATATTACACTATCAACCTATATGATTGTACTCTCTTTAGCCTATTTTAAATTTAATCCCTTACAACACACAATCAACTAGATTGACTTTGTTTTATTATTTTTTGTTCTATGAATTTCCTTCACATACTATATTGACCCAGTCGACTCTTTACTTATTAGGTGAAACTATTCTCTATTTGGACAACTTTATTTATGTTTTTATTTCTTATTTCCAAAAACTCATATTATTTCTTCAGTCATCATGAAATCCCCTATCATAATCTTCTTGAACAACATAAATCTATTTGGAAACTATATGGGGTGTTCTTTTTTTCCTCTCTTTACTTTTGAAAAGGATCCTCACTCTTGGACTACCTCTTCTCCTCCCTCATATGTATATTGCAACATGGTTCAAACAACTCCACAAGATGATATTAGTGGATCGGATCCTTTTCATACCTATCAAGACAATTCCCATATTCAAACATCTCACCATAATGTGGGGGCAATTAACATAAGCTTATCTAATAACCCCATAGGGAATCTACCACCTATCAACCCTCCCCCTAATACCAATTTTGGGAATCCTCCTACCATAATCAACCCACCAAATAATACCACTAAAATTCTCACATATATAGTGTAACAAATGAACATATTGCAAACATATAACACCTCCTAAATGATGCAACTACAACATCATTTGATCAACATAGCTAATCAACCTCCCATTCTTCTCCCTCAAAACAACCAAAATTTTATTCCTCCACCTCTTATATATTCCATGGGGAATGTCATCCCCTAACCTATCATGCATAATAAGATATTTCAACACATCTAAAATTATCCTTTAATCCCTTTCATTATTTCTATTGATATTGGTAATATATCTTTAATTATTAAATATGATGTGACTAAATACCATGCATCTTTTCTTAAGGAATTTTAAAACCTTTATATGGAGTGGATCCAAACTAATAATTTCACCACAACCAATATCTTAGTTAAAAATTTCATTATATGCATAATATAATGTTACAATAAACTTCCCCAACATTTTGTATGGAAACTAGCGGATTTATTCAATCCTCTAGTTAAAGAGTTTTAGCACAATGATCTTCCCAAGAATTGCCTTAGTCATTTCATCAATGCTAAGAAATATCCCAATAAATCAGCTCATGATTTTATCAAATGATGGAAATATTTATCTCATAAGGCTAATCTCCAAATGAAATATGACAATCTATATAAACTCTTTATCACAACATTAACACCTTCACTCCATTACAACATTTGAACTTTCACTCCCCAAAAATTAAATGAAGTTTTAAAATTATTAATGAAATATTTTGAACCCCATATTAAAATCATTAAATTATATTTTCAATGTTCAACTAATGCAATAACTCTAAGTCCTCCTCAACCCAAACTAGAAATAACCAAAGCTAATAATCCCCAACCTTCTCATACACCATTAACTATGAAGAAAATGAAACAATTTTTAGCACCCTCTAACATATTTACTTACCCCAATAATCCCCCCAAATGGTATGACTCTAATAAAAAATTTTGTTTCCGCGTCAACATAGGTCATTATCATGGAACATTTATAGGGATTAAAAAATTTGTTGTCACCCATATGTTTGGTGATTCATTAAATCATGATGCCATGATTCACATCCGTAATCAATATGACATTAACACTTCTCAAAAGAAATAAGACTTCAAAACTTGTTCTTATAATAACCCCAGAATATTTCTCCACATCTAATGCTAAAAAATACAAGATTATTTATGCAATTGACACTGATTATAACCAATATTACACCAATTTCTAGTATGTCAATGTGGCTAAGGTCAGTTATCAACATAAACCATCCCATAAAGATATTATCACCAAACCTAAGAAACCATAGTTGGAAGATCAAATTATCAAAGATACTACCACTACTCACTTAGCTATGGAAACTAATGAGGAACCATCTTCTCCCTCTAAAGCTCCAACCACTTATCTTTATCCTAAACCTTTTTTACCTTCTAAGCCTCATGATGGTTATTCTTCTTCTAAAACTAATTATAACTTCATAGAAGAACTCAACTCTATGCCTTAAAAAATTCTTCTTAATAAGTTAGTTCATACCTCTCCTTATCATTATAAGTTACTCATGTAACAACTTCAATAAATTGAAAAACCATTTCCTTTCGAAGATGAACCATCTTCTCATGAGCCTTAACCAACCAAAGTGCATACCATTGAATATATTTGTCTTTCTTTGAAACCCTTCATAGAGTTCCATAAAGATGACTTGATTAGTGATTATATCCTATTTTGAACCAATGATCCACAACTCTTTATTAAAATATCCATTAATACCACCTTCAATCATAAATTACTAGTAGACAAATGTTACAATATTAATGCAACATCTCTTTGTCTCATCCAACAACATGGCTATAACAAAGATCATCTCAAACAAACTCATTTGACATGTCATGGATTTGACAAAACTAATAGAAATCCACTTGGTTGTATTTGGCTCCCTCTTATTATTGTACCTAAGACTATATGAAATAATCTTATGGTTCTCAATTTACCATTATCTTAAAACATACTCCTAGGATGCCCATGGACTCATCAAGCAAGGGATATCACCTCTTCCGAAAACCAATGTATCAAGTTCCTTCATAATGGCAAAAGGTATAAACATGAGTCTAATCCTAACGCATGGATTATTTAGATTATAAATCTAAAATCTCAATATTGGATTCCCACTATTTTGAAGATTAATAGTTCTCCTTTACCTAAAATTGTCAACATGAATTTGGATTTACATGTCACTCTTGTTGATTCTGATGATGATGAGCCTAATGACTTACAAAATACCTAAAACACTACCAAATCACCTCCTTACAGCTTAGAGTGGATACCACCATCCTTATTTCCTTGTGATCACACCATCCCTCTCATAGATGAGATCATTAATATCCCTTTTCCATGAAATTCTTAGGAAGCCTCTTACATAGAAGATGACTTCACATGTAATGATTATAGAGTGGATAAATTATTTTAATATCATTTAATCATGTCTCCATATAAATTTATTGATTTAGGCATCTTACATTATGAATTTCCTCTTGAATCCCAAACATGTACAATTTATCCAACATATGATGATAGCTACATCATGGCCCAAAATCAATCATGAGACTTGAATGTTTAACATTATCATAAAAATCTAGCTCAAATACATGCTTTCAATCATGATGTTCATACCATTTCAACATATTTTGAGTTAGCACCTAAAGTCATGTACCTCTTGATAGTTCTCCATTTCTTTATACCCCTTAGGTGGTAGAATAAATCTTACCCCTCACACTTATAAAACTTTCAAAATATTCTATACCTTCTACCAAACTAGTCATTCTCTCTGATCATCTCCCTGTAAATAGTGTTAATGACAAACCAATCAAATTAGATCGACCTTCTTCACAAATCCCACTTACTCTTGAGATCACCCTCGATGCAAAATCCATAGATGTACATCAAGTAAATTTTGAATATGATCTCCATGGTAATAAAATTATTGATCTCAAAGTAGATGTGTAATATTATGGCCCTCTTCCCACTTTCCTTAGTGATTAAGCCATTCTTGAATTGCTCCATACGTATGAACCTAAACTTCCTTGGAAATAGCATAAATTCAGGCATTTCAAACAAAAATCCCCTCATTTTAAAAACTTAATTTATATCATTGATCCTAAAAAAATCCCATTTCTTATTTTCCTAATGTGCCATATAATTTCTAAGATGGAAATTCTATGCTTATCAAGGAAACTATAAGAATTGAATATGGCACCCCATCATGCCCTCAACCTATAACAATCTATAGAGAACATACACCAAATAAACATGATAAATTTCGTTTATTTTTTGATAAAAATTGTGATATGTTTTCTTGTTTCTATGAAGGCATACATTGCATTGATCCTAGTATATTGGTGAAAAACATCATCACCTATCCTGACACTAAACCTATGCAATAAAAATAATAGAAATTTCCCCCTAAAGCTTAAAATTTATATCATAAAGAAATAATTAAACTTATTGATTCCAAATTTATAAAACCTATAGACTATTTATAATGGGTCTCAAACATTATCCCTATTTACAAAAAAGTCACCAATTTCATTCACATTTGCATCAATTTCCATAACCTCAATCTTGCTTGTCCCAAGGACAGCTTCCCTTTACCTTCTATAGATTCCATGATTTATTCCAATATTGGATATGAAATGTTGTCCTTTATGGATGGTTTTTTACGCTATAATCAAATTCACATTTCCCTTGAAGATCAACATAAAACAACTTTCACCATAGAATAGGGTACCTATTGTTATGTTAAAATGCCTTTCAGCCTTAAAATGTTAGAGTCACCTATTAGTGGGCTATGACCCACATTTTCCATGACCTTATCCATAATATTGTATAAATCTATGTAGATGATCTCACTATCAAGTCTAAAAGTCACAAAACTCATCTATTTGATCTTACTATTGTCTTTGATCACCTCATCAAATTTAAAGCTAGACTAAACCCCTATAAATGTGTCTTTAGCATCACATCTGGAAAATTAATAGGGTTTTTATTTTCTCTTCATAGTATTGAATTTTATCCTACTAAAATAAATGTCATTGTCAACATGCCTATTCCTCATTCCATTTTAGATATTCACACTTACCTTGGTAAGTTGGGGTCAATAAGATGATTTATCTCTAAAATGCCTTATCACATATATTTTGTTAATTCTCTTCTCAAGAAAGTTAATGCTCTCAAATTGATGGATCCTTGTTATAAATAATTTGATAATACAAAATAATATTTTCTTCATCCACCTACCCTTTATCCACCTTATAATGATTATCCTTTAATATTGTACACTTCTTACACACTCGTGTTAGTTGGGGTAATGATTTCCAAATAAGATGATACAAGAAGAGATTATGCCATCTATTATATCATTTGAGGTCTAATTGACTATGAAAAACATTATACAAAAGTAGAATGTGATTTCCTCACTATATATTTTTTAGTTGAAACGATCCATCATTATATGTTTTATCAAACAACTTATGTTATCATTCATCTTGATCCACTCTATCCCTTCTTCTCTAAAGCCTTTCTTCTTTGAGATAGAATCAACAAGTGGATGGTCCTTCTAATATAATTTTATCTTTTCATTATTATGCAAAAATATATCAAATGATAAATCATTGTTGACTAACTTATATTAGCTCCCAGACTTGCTATCAATCACCTTTAAGATAGTCTCCCTGATGATAATATCCTCTATATTGAAGGTCGTAATTAGGCTATATCTCTCAAAGAGTACTTCCATAATTTCACTACTAATCTTGAATCAAGTAATCAATAAGATTCATCTATCCTTCCAAACACTAATAAATCTAAATTATTCATCAAATAACTTCTAGAAATAAACATAAATTTACACAAAGATACTTGGGACCTTTATTCTGATGGTTCCAAATGCCTTCAAGGAGCTAGGGAAGGTTGTATACTCACTAGTCCTCTTGATAAAATTATCCTTTTGGTTGGAATTTGAATTTAAATTTTATGTCACTAAAAATATGGTATAATATGAATCAATAATCCTAGGCATGAGATTGGCACTTTATTTGTACATTACATATCTAAATGCTTTGGGTGACTCCCACCTCATTTATCGATAGGTTAATGGCGATTATCAATGTAAAATTGAGAATTTCACTGATTACCATCAAATAGACATTACCCTTGCCAAATAATTTTCTTCCTTTACCATCAATCCCATCCCTAGAGATTAAAATTCTATCACTAATTCACTTACTTCTTTAGAATCATTATTTCATCCACACCAAATTATAATTGATGCTACCTTTCTTATTCAAATAAGAAAGTCCCCATCTTCCATTAAATCACCTGATTCACTTATATTTCATATTAAGGTTATCACCATTCGATACGTCCCATGGTATAAATAAATCATTCAATCCTTGAACATCAACTTATCCTCCAAACATGGATTCCCATGAAAATATTCAAATTTTCAAATAAGCTTTCAAATATTCCTTTCACTATAACATCCTTTATTATCATAATTTTAAAGGTGGCTTGCTCCATTATTTTATTAAATAAGAGGTTTCTCCTCTTTTTGAACAAACACGTGGGGGAATTTATAGTGGTCACTATAGTATACATGTTAAAATATGTAAATGTTTATGTATGGGCTAATTATAGCCTACTCTTGAAAAGGATATTATTGATTTCACTAAAATGTGTAGTCCATACTAACTTCATGATGATCTAATCCATTCACCTCCATCCAATATCCAAATTTTGGATTCTCCCTAACCATTCTAAATGTGGGTATTATATCTCATAATAAAACTACCTAGATCATAAGACAAACATGTTGTTATCATCATAGTTACTGAGTATTTTACCAAATGGGTTAAATCCATACCTCACATCAATGTCACTAAAACCACCATTTCTAAATTCATCCTTAATCAAATTATTTGTCATTTTGTATTTCCCCATATTATCATTTATAATAATGGTGTTAATTTCAAAATTAAAGATGTGAAATAGATATGTGCTAAATTCAAAATCTCTCACAAATTTTCCATGCCCTAACATCCATAATGCAATGGCCAAGCTGAGGTTGTTAATAAAATAATCAATAAAATTCTCTAAAATATAATCCATAAAACTCACACATATTGTCATCTTCATCTATATCCCACTCTTTGGGCCTATCACACTAGAATACACACTACCACTGGGGAAACACTATTTTCACTAGTTTATGGTTTTGAATATGTCCTCCCATTAGAATTTGAGATTTTATCTATTTGTATTTATCTTCATGGTATCATAAATAATGAATAATTACATGAATATCACCTTCATGCTCTTCATCTTATTCAAAAACACCATCTTTTTGCTCTACAACACAACCACCAATACGAGGCTTACATTGCTAAACAACATAACAAAAAGATTAAAGTCCACAATTTTAATTTTGGTGATATTATCCTTAAATTATACTATACTCATGCTAAATAGGTAAAATACACCCAAAAATGGTGGGATCCTTATCTATTCAAAGACATACTTGGTCCTATCACCTATTAATGTAAAACTAATGAACGCCATATTTTCAAAGATCCCACCAACACAAAAATTTTAAAATACTTTTCTTAAATATTTTCATTTATTATCATGATTTATATATACTATCATTCTAAATTTTTTGTAGGATATCTACATGGGTCTTACCCTCTATAGCATTTTCTCTTTCCACAAACCATAGTCCTTTCTTTTGGTGCTTTGGTTTATTTTTCTCATGAGTTGCATTGTAGACCCATGAATAAAACCTAATATTCCTCATGAATTCCTTTTTATTTTATTTCACTTGTTAATTTCCAATAATTTTTACACCCCTTGGGTTTTTCTTTTGTGATTTGTAGTGTAAGACCATAGATTGGACCAAGCCTTCCTCACAAATACCATCTTTATAATTTATTTTCCAAATGCTTTGTGCACCCTCTTAGATTTCTCTATTATGAGTTAAAGTGTAATACCATGGAAAGGACCAACCCTTCCTCATAAAATCACTATATTTAATTAATTCATTGTTCCTTTTCTATAATGTTTTAGAAATGGTAACAAGTTTATGATCCCTCATTCTTAACTTTAGCTTTTTCTTCTTTTATAAATAGAACCTACACAACAAACTATGTTAGCATTTTTCTCTACCCTTATAACATTCCCATGATAAATAATCACACTTCACTATCATTATATCCATTTTTCACCTATGCCACTTGTTTTGTGATTTTAAGTAATTAAAATTATTTCATGTTTTATTTCTATTGTTTTCTTTTCTTTTTATTATACTCTTGATAAACCAAGGTTGAAGTCAAGACAACACTTTTATTTCACCTAAATTAACAATACCCTTAGACACCATGTTCTCTAAGTTTTATTTCCTAGCAACCAAGTCCAAAGTATTCAAATGATAGTCATGTTTAGCACCCATATTTGGTTCTCTAAATCTGTATGGAGGAGGAATATAAAAATCCATCAAAAATTTAAAAGAAAAATAATTTTAAACAAAAGGCAACATATAAATTTAAAAGTCAAAATCACACCAAAAGATGTGATTAATAACACATCTCCTAATTACAATCGAATCTCAAAATCTAAAATTGGACTCATGATAAATATGAGGTATAATGGGGTATGGTAGGCCAGTAGATTTAGATAATATAATTCAACATAATCTATGGTGCTACCTACTTTCTCACACAATTACCTAATCTTCAAAATAGACTGATGGCTCTGTAAGGAGTCTTAAGGATTAGGGAACACATTATCAGAAGGCAGGTCCATTTTAATTTTAATGCATATAGACTTTATGGGATGATATTCATACTTCATTTGGTGACCTAATATTTTTATGGCTAGGATAAGTTCTTCAGAGTCCTTAATGTTGATAGTCCTCTTATTTTGACAAACCTAATTTGAGTGTCTTGACTTTGATAAAGAGTTTCTTTACCTTTATTTTTCCTTCATTTCCCCTCCACCCATTTCATTTCCCCATTGCCAAGTAAGTGTGATTCTAAATTTGTTTACCCATTTATTTTATATTTCCTCTTCTTCATATATTAAAAACATGCTAGCACTACTTTATTTTAGCTTTATCTATCTTTATGACAAAATAACATGCTTGAGAAACTATGGATTACTCTCTTTTTACCATTTCTTTAAATTCCTAGAATGACTTTGCTTTTTGTTACCATTTTCCATTTTTATACCTCCTTTTTTTGAAAAAATGTGTTTGTTTCTAATTTCATGTAATTTTTCTATTTTTGAGTGAGGTTGTCTTGTTACTTCTCACTCACCAATGTTGTTTTTCCTTTTGTACACTTTTTTCATTAATGATTAAGTATTTTTACTACTCACTCATCAATTTTTTTTTACCACTTGATTTTCCATCTTTATTTAATTAAGGATTGTTACTAAATTTACATTTATGTTTTATTACCATTTTTTTTGACATATATCCTTGGTTTGACTTGGTGAGTTTACCTTTCTTACCCAATGTTTACTTGTTTGAGTTTTTTGGTCTTTAGTATCCTTGGCTTTTCGGTTACCTAATTTAATATAAGTTTTGACTTAGTCATTTGGTCCAAACTTAGCATTTGTAACCTCAACTTACTAAGTTTGCAAGTACTCTCATCTACATCGTGTCATTTTATCTTGGCTTTCCTCTATTGGTTTATTTTTTCTCTCTAATTCTATATCCTTAGGTTTTTCCAAATTAGTCTTTGTTCCCTCCACAATCAAAACTAAAAACATGATAGACAACCATCTAATGATAAAGGTAAGTTAAGGTATGCATACTTTACTTTTATTATTAGTTATTTCATTTTTAGCCATTTATTTTGAGTTATTTAATGCTTTAAAATATTATAATTTATTTGGCTTCTACATTGTGTGTTGCTATGTTATTTTCTCAAAGCACCATCCCATGTTACACTTGAGTGACACATAATGAGATTAGAATAGGGAATATGTATATACATAATACTTTCAAACTTTATATTTTATTAAGTATTTATCTCTTATAGTAATCTAGTGAGTCTCAATATCTCTAAGTGAAATCCTTGAAGGGTGCATCAAAAAAGGGGTGGGTAAACCATTGGTACTTCATAAGATTACTTTCCCCTATACCACCATTTTTTATCTATATTACCATCTCCTAAAACACTTCCCTAATATTTATATTCTCTCTTTCACCCTCTTCCAACCATATATCACCCTCATTATCCCCTTACTAAGCCTAAAACCCTTTTTGATGGTTTATGTTACATTGTCAACCCCATCAACCTTATACTCAAATTAATAAAACTCATTTAGGGGCCAACCTAAATCAAGACCTTTTTTTTAATCAATATAAATTCATATTTGATTGGTCTGACCCTTTTAGGTAAACTTTTAAAAAGGTTTAGGGTTATATTTAGGTATATATACACATTAATTTATCCATTTCTTAGAGACAATAAGATTTAATTATTCATTTGTGAATATTTTCAATCTACACTTTTATCATTCTACTTGAGGATTTATAGCTTAGGGTTTATACTTGGAAAAGAATATTGTCTTGTGTAAAAGTCTTAGATGCTTTTTCCTTTCTTAGTGATCTTTACAAACCACAACCACCTCATGATAAGCACCTTTGGAGAAGGGAGAGATTGAATCTTGATGAATTCATCTTCAAAGTAAGTATCTCTAACTTTGCTCCTCTATTTTAGTAGATACAAGTAGTATAAGTGATGGATTTTGAATATATTGTTATATCTATGCATTAGGTTTTTATCTATACATATCTTAATTACAATTATCTTGTGCATGTTTACTTTTATGTTTACTAACCCCTATTTTGTGCTCAAGCTTTGGTGAGCACTAGATTATATTTTACTTTCCTTGTCATTCACCTTTATGAATATGAAAACATAGGACCTTGCTAGGGTTATTTCATGGTGTTTCTTTAATAGAGGATTTAAAACCCTCTCTAGTGATTTTATTAAGGTTTGAGATCCCTTGGTTAGGTCTAGTGGTTCCATCTTGGTCATGACCCCAAATATATAATGTATCAATAATCAAAAGTGTGTGTAGGATTTATCTTCTCTAATCTAGGATTTATTTATAGATCAGTCATATTTCCCTTTGTATATAGTATTCACATGTCCCTATTAAGTGGCCTTTGGGCCTTGTTTATGACATTTTATGAAAAATATTGCACATTGTGTGACATTAATTTCATGTTCATTGCTTATTACTATGGTGCCATGATTTTTATCATTAATTAATTTTACTTTTGATCTTGTGCCATGATATATATCATGCACATAATAATACTTATGTTTTTCAATGCTATATCAATCTAACACACATTTTATATGCAAGTCAATGTTATATTAAATAGTATGATGTAATACATTTTAAATGTTTGCATAGTAGTACATGATTATAACTTGTACATAGTATACAAGTTTTCTTTTTTTATTAATGAATTATAGGCTATGTCCCTCATCTAAAAATTGGGGTAGCATAATGGGCTTGCCTTTAGAATTCAAGTCCTCATGAGAAAAAAAATGTAAAATTATGAAATAATGTAGTATGGTTTAGAATTTTTAGATTATGGTGGCATATGACATGCATGTGCACTTATTCATACATTTAATTTAGTATAGGTTCAGATATACTTAATGCATCTACATGAGCATGTGTAAAAAAAAATATAAATTACATGTTTTAAATAGTTAAAAATTCAATTGGCATTCCATATTAATACAATACAAATAAAAGGGGCATCATAATAATTCATGTTTATGTTTATACATTGAAAATTTCAAATTTCACTTTTTCTTAAAAGATTCAAAGATACAAAAGTTTCAAATAGAATCTAGATCTGTTTGCATCAATGTGATTAGTCTCATTTTTCAAGTGGACCATGTCAAAGTATAGTGACACTCAACATCTATGGTTTCACTTTAGTGAGCCTAGTTCCATCCATTCCTACAAAAAAATTCTTATAGAAATTACTATACATATTTAGATTATAGTTTAAGAATAAAATATTTACAACTCAAATGGATTTTAGTGGTTTTAAAAATGAAAATTGGTCACTCTTAATTCTCAAGAGGTTGAACATTTCTCCAAATGTCTCAATAAGTGGCCACACACATACTTATCCACATTTGATTTTTAGGGAAATTATATTGCATACTCTTTTTGGTGTATTCTTACCTTGATATTTTTTCAAATTTAAAATTTAAAATTTAAAATTTAAAATTTAAAATTTTAAAATATTAATAGTAACTACTTTCAATGGCATTGTCATAGGTTTTGCATTAAGTCACCTTGCACAATCAACCTTCACATCAAAATAAAAATTATGTATACATAAATAGGTTTACATATCCTTTACTCTATTAATTTGAATTTGTTACATCACTATAATAAATAGAGGTTAAATTTAGACACTTAAAGGTAATCATTAAGTGCTTGACAATGTTTAATCCTAACATCCTTACCTTACTTTGTATATTATCCATTATGTTAACTTTAAATATCTATGAGAGTCATCACCATTATACTCAATATATTTTAATTATTCAAAACATCATTCAAAAATATCTATTCTATTACATATTCTTTACAATCAAGTTCCAATAGTCTTTGCCCTTCTGGGACAAAACTTCACTAAGCTAGATAGTGCTGTAGCATAGCCTTATACACTAGTGTGGCCTTATCTCCCATGCTATAATAGTTAATTTTCAAAATTTTGACTCTTCATGTTGACTTTATTACACTTTTAAAAAATATTATTAATTTATATATGTACCACTACATAAGCACATCAAGGTCATTCAATAGACATCTAGTAATTGGAAAGCACTCTCTATATAAGTTACTATAAATAGAGAAAAATATAACTAATCTTTCAAATTAAGGCCCTGATTTATTCCAAAAAACATAGGCCAAGTCTAAATCTATTTTATTTTAGGTCAATGGTATTTGTTATCAAGAATTCAAGTTAATTTACTATTTTTATCCATATATTAAAAGTATCAAGATTCACACACTCACTCTAGGAGGAAGAACTACATCAGCCTAAGGACATTTCGGGTTATGTAGAAAACACTCAAATGACCTAAAATTTTCTAAGGATAGATTAGTTATTCCTATTTCTCAATTCCCCCTTTTGCATTTTATGTCTATTTGGTTTATGTGTAGAACTAGGGTTTTATATTGCAGGTTCTTCCATGTGATAACTTAGAACCTATAGGAAATCAATCAAAAACATCATACACAGATAAATACACATATAGAAATCAATTTTAAAGTTAATATAGACATGGATACAATAAAATAGACAAGGCCAAAGTATCTATGTGTCCATCCTAGTGTAGCCTTGCTCTAGTGCATTAGATGGTTTTGTTTTTAGGCATGACATACTTCACAAATCCTTCTAACTAGTTCCACATCATTGATATATGTTTATAGTTAGTAAAAGTCATATTTGAGCTAGGATTTCATACTTCATTGAAAATTTCTATTTATAGCTCTATTTTTAATTTATATTATGTATATTCTATGATCTAAATCAGTATTTTAATAATTTAATGTATTTTACATTTCATTGTTAAACAAAAATAATCATTAAATATTTAGGTATATTTAGATTTTAAATTTTTATTCATGCATACTTAGATATATTTAATCACAATTATTATATACATTATGTTGATTAAAACTATATTTAGGTTAAACACATGGAATGAAGGACATAAGTGTATAAAAAATATACGTTAAAGGTTTCAATGAATAATATGAGGATGAACACATAACATGGGAGGAAAATGATTAACAAGAGGATTAATTAGAAGAAATCCAAATAGTTATTTCCTACAATGCATTTTTAGGCATTATCACTCAACAAACCCTCAAAGGAGTGGGTTGTATAAAAATACTAAAGGTGAGAGTATTAATTGACTAATTATGTAATCACAAATTGATCAATAATAAATGGATATACACTTTATTTGTAACTAACTTTAGAGATTCGAGTTATGATTGGATATGTGGCATAGATTTTTGTTCCTCTAAATGTCATTTTATTGAACTCTCCATAAGATAATATTGACTAGATTACCATATATTTTCCATTTCTATGCATGGAATAGACATTATGTTGGGAGTCTAATTGTCAACTACATTGGGAATTATTGAGATTAATTTCCAAGATCTATTCATGTGTTTCTATTTAAAAGTTATAAAATTTGAGCTTCATGGGTTACATGCAAAGTTCCCATAATTATTGTGTTTCCATCAAATGTATAATATTTTTTAAAAATCATATGGGTTTATATCTCAATTATTTTCAATATAAGAAGAACCACCAAACTTATATTAACTTATATATCTACATGCTAATATGGGGGAGGACTCATTCATTTTCATAGATGTTCCATAAAACATCTACAAAAATGGATCTTGATTATGATATTCAAATAATTCTAGGGTACCAACCACTAAACCTGAGTCCTTAATACTACCCATATGTACATAATAGTGATATTAAGAATATGGTATAGGATATATTAGGATAATGTATTATTTTTCATAGTAAGAGTGTTTGTTCCTCTTTAGTGGTGATGAATAATGAGGGTGACACCTAGCACATGTGTCATAACTAAAAACAACTCAACAAGTACACCATCAAAAATAAGTTCCCTATTCATGTAATTTATGATTTTCTAGATCATTTATATGGTGTGTTTTTATTTTACAAAACTTAAACTTCTTTCTAGGTATTATCAAACTATATTTAGATATGAGGCTATTCATAAGATAAATTTATGTTTAATCCTTTTGTGTTGAGGGTAGGGGGTATCCAAATCCATTATGTAATAATTTATTCTAAAGTAAGCCAATTAAATAATTTATATTTACAATATTCTCATCAATATACTAAATTTGAGAATATGTTAAATGTAGAAAAGTATAATGTTGAATAATATTTTTAAAGTATCAATGTAGAGGTAAATAAAAATTATCTTATACGATGATGCATAGGTAGATCTGACTAGCACAAGTGCATACGAAGACATTCTATAGATTTTTCCTCAATTTTTTAGATTTTATAAATTTGATTTTTCTCATCGGGGTCACTAGAATTAGTTTGAAAACACTAGAATTGATGTTTATGTCATAATTTCAAAAAAATTATTTGTATTATAATATAAATCCTTTTCTAGAATAGTCAATTTCACCTATTAGGGTTCACAATCACCTTGTAGCTTATCATTTCAGATCATGCACATAGGTTCTTGGAATTATTATTTTTCTCAAAAACTTAGGTCTTCTAATTAGGCAATTTTACCTTTAAAAACATGGGTTAGTGGGCTAAAGTGAAGTTGAGATGACCTAAAAAACCCTCTATCAATGAATATTTCCTACATGGCCATGTACTCTAAAGAGGGCCTCAGACTAATGTATTTCTCCCCTTCTGTGGAATTGTGTGTGAACAATTGTGAAATATACTATATATGAGTGTATCTAGTGATATAACTTGTAACTTAATAAGTGTTACTAATGGGTTGATCTTTGAGTGCTTAAGACTTGTAATAAAATTGATTCCTATAATTAATTTGGAAATAGGGAAGAATATGGTAGCATATCTTAGTTGTGAAAATGATATTTAGTAGTGAAATTCAAGCTTGAGAGGTGCTTGATAGATAGATAATAAATAAACGTTGATTTATATTTATACCACGCCTTTTGAAATAAACCTCACATGAGGGTTAAATAAGACATATTATAAATCATACATATAAATAGATTTGTAAGTTGATTAGTTGGAAGGTAGGGACACTGGAATCAAATTTGGGATAGTAACATCAACATTAATGTCATAATATAGAACTAATTTCATATAGACTAAAAATTTTGTTGAGGATCTATAACTTTATGTGGAGGATGGAAATCAAGTTTTATGAATATTTTGGCTACAGGTGATCTATGTCATCATAATGTTAGGTTCAAACTATAGGATAAGAAATTAGGCATAGTGAGATGGTGAATGTCAGCCTTTTGGTAATATGAAGGTCATAAAATAAATGATTCAGCAATAATTGGTATTTTTCAAGTGTGCAAGTCTACTACATCACATAAAATAACATTTTATTATCTACATTTATTCCCTTTGATCTAATAATGCATAAAGATGAAATTGTTAGGTTAAAGGAAATAAATGTGTACCTTGGTGTGTATAACACACACCTTTTTTTTTTTTTTGAACCCCATTTAATTTTGGTGTTTATGTATTACATATAACCAAGATAATTTTATAGTGTAATGAGTGCATATACTATGAAAATTGAATAATTGATATACTTAAAAGTAAAGAGAGCAAGGAAGGAATACATATGTGTTTCAATGTAACCATGTTTCCCCTTATTAATTTTCTTTGGTGATGATGCTTCCTTTTTGAATAATTAGAGAGAGGTTCAATACTGAACCTTGGAAATAAAAATGAGGGAATTTGGTGGTAATCATGCCCCCAATCTGGTACAATGGAGAGTTATTCCAAGGCCATTGAGAGCATTAAGTCTTAATCACATGACTCAAATATATAAATAATATAGCTAATATTACCAAGGTCAAGTGGTGTAACCATATATAATTAAAAAGGGTAGTATTTCCAAGGTTATTGAGTGCATTAAATATTAACTCTAGTATTTAAGGGAGCCAACTTTTTAGATAGGTAAAAGCTCAATAGGTGTGTCTTGAAAAATTTGGTGCATCAATGTGTGGTGAGAAAGGTATGAAATCTTTTCATTCCCCCTCATCAAATATGTTGTAAATGGTGTATAAAATGAATATATATTTGTGGTGTGGTGAATTTTTAGGGAATATTCATCTCTAATGTGTCTCTAGTTGAAGTATATGTCTAATTATAACTCTACTCTATTAACTATATATAAATTTGTCTCAAAATCTAAAAAACGTTATCCCAACTATGAAAATCAATGCCAAATGCATAATATTTTGTCTTGATTGTATTTATGAATCATGTAAATTATATAAAATTATGTATATTATACCTACTCTTTGTGTGTCGACTCATGTATTTATGACATTGCCCCACTAATATACCCCTCCTTTTGAGATGAAAGGAATGAAATTTGGTATTCACCTTATCTCAAAAGGATAAGATTACCATGAGATATTTGTATCAATCATGTAATAATAAAGCATAAAGTGGTATCAAATCTAAGTATAGATATCCATGAAGCTCATAAAATCTAACCACAAGAAGACCTAAGATGTATGATAAATATCATGGAATCATCTAAGAATAACAAGCAAAATCTCAATAAATAATCAAACACACACACACAAAAGTGCTCAATTTTTCATAAAATGGGTCTATAGATACCTCAATTAAGGGGCATGTTCAAATATCACACACTCTAGGGAAGGACATGATCAAATTTCTTCACATCAAAGAAACAACACTTAGGGGAACATTGTATATTTTTATCATCTTATGAATAATAAGTAAATGAGGGTAACACATGAAATATATATTCTTGTTGTGATCATTATGAATGCTCTCCCACATTTTTGTTTTTTAATTTTTCCATGGTTATGGGGGAAATAGGGGAGCCCCTACTTCCTCTTCCCCTTACCCATCGATATGGGATATCCATGAGAATATCTCAAGCTATCATTCCAATCCTATGACTCATGGTGATGCTTCAGTTCTTAATGCCTGGAAGAATATGCTCTTTGGAGATAATAACTATTTGAAATAAAAGGTTTTCCCTCTATTTTTGGAGATGGAATATGGTTCATCTCTTAAGCTCCATAATCCCATGGTGGAAAGGATCATTTCTTATATGGATCATGCTCTAGTGAGTAAGTTCTTAGACATCTAACCAAATATTAATTTGGTTAAGAGATGGGTAAATAACAAATGGAAGGTAAAATAAAGCATCTCAGTTAGTTCCATAGTTTGGGGGATGTTCCTTTTTAAGCTCACAACTAACGAAGATCTTACCTAGGTTATTACAGGAGGACCATGGGTTTATGGTATGGACAATATCTCATTATGCAAATGGAAATTGAGGTTTGATGCAATGGTGGATCTGAAAAAATGGCACTAGTTTAGGTAAGACTTTCAGGTCTACCATTGGAATATTAGGATGAGGAAGTGCTCTCCTAGATATCAAATACATTTGATTACTTCATCATGTTAGATAATACTACCAAGAACAAAACTAGGTTAGTTTTTGCTCACTTGTATGTTAGTGTGGATATAAATAAAAAATTTCCTAATTCTATTTTACTTGAGTCAAAGTTTAGCTGATGGACTCAGGCCATTCAGTATAAGAATGCCATGTTGTTTTATTCTTTTTGGGAATTAATTGTTTAATTCCTAAGAAAATAAAAGGGTCTGAGTAAATATAAATGAGTAATTAATGTGCCTTATTTAGCCTACTAATTTATGCAAATAGATATGTATTTTATCTTTTCTAAAAATAGAAAGAAGTGTAGAGAAATCAAACTTATCTTAATCTAGGTTGAAATGGATGACTCAAGATCTAAAAATTATTTTTCAAGGATGGTAGACTATCACAAATAGAACCCAAAACTCTATTTCTAGATTGGATAAGAGTACTAAACTTAGGACACCCTACTACTTGGCATTGTAGTCTACTTTTTAGAGTTGTTGTCCACTTTCAGTGATATTGTCCAATTTTGGCACTATTATCCTCGTGACTTAGATTTTTGGGTTTTGTTCGATAGGTTTGTAATACCCTAGAAATGAAATATCAAATCCTGATTCCATGTAGAGTTCATTGTGTGTCTAATTTAATCTTCAAAACCCTTAGGAGCTCCTAGTACTTGAACTTGAATAGAAAACTTGGGAAAGAGAGAAGGGGTTAGTATCTAAAGGATACGTTAGACACACTTCACACCCCGTGTGTAAGCACACTACCTACATACCAATACTCTGAAGAGGGATCAAGCTAATGTAGTTCTCCCATTTGAAGTGCTTAGTACAATTATGTGATGTATGTAAACTAGAATGTGAAACTAGAATGTACTTTAGATGACTAGGGACTGGTATAAGTGCTTGAATAGGCTTGAATTGGTCTTGGAAGGATGTATGTAGAGAATAGTAAAGAGTGCTTGAGTGTAATTTATTGTATTCTTTCTCTTTTCCTGTGAATGAGTGCCAACCCTTATAAATGGACATTGAATGGATTTTTATATGGAAACTAATGGTCCTAGGTTAGATGAACTTGCATTAGGCTAATAGGGGAAAGATAGGAAATCATAAAAACCTAACCATTAGAGGTGAAAATGAACTTGGATAACATCACCAAAAATAAGACACCCTTGAACTATACCACTCTTATCCAGCTTGGGTGATATTGTCATATGAGGATGAACATTGGGGGGATGGATCTAAGTTTAAGAGGGATACTTGGGTCCTAAAAATCTAAGTTTGGCAAGCTACAGGTGACTGTGAATCTGTAAAAGTCTAGCTGAGAAGGGTTGAGTGAGAAAGAAAGAGGACATATAGGTTGGGTGATATTAGCCATGCCTAAGTCATTCAATTTCACATTTTATATGATTAAATTTTCCCTAACTTTATTCTAGTGATGTATCAAAGTTAAATACTAAGATAAAGGAAAAATAGAAACCATACCTGAACTTACATGTGAGGGAAAAGCTCATGAAGCTATGTGATTATGGATGTGCATAGAGAGGGCATGCTATGATGTGTGAATCTATAAATAAAAACATGAAATAGATATATTCTTACTAGATATGATATATCTAAAATAATAAATTATAAAAACTAAGTAAAATAAGAGAGATGAATGAATACACCTCATCGAGTACATGAACCAATACAAAACTCGTGATGATAGATTATGTTGAGTATGTGTTGAATTAGGAGTAATATCATGAATAGAGTTGAGTGCTTAATTCCTTAGAATGTGGCTCAAGAATACAAAGGGTATCCCTTTGGCTCCATCATCACCAACTAAGTGAAGTTAAAAAAACATACATGTGATAATCAATGTCTAGACTGTATGTCCAATCACTCTAAATTGGTGGCTCAAGAATACAATGGCTGGCCTTTTAGCTCCATCATTGTCATGTGAAGTGAATCTATAAAGTGATACCAATATAGAATTTAGATGTCATATGGGATGGATCATGGAGCCCATGAATGTGATGGAAATCTAACACTATGGTGTAAATAGTTGAATGTGTGCTAAAAAATAGGCCACTCTTGGCCATTTCAAAAGATAGAGTTTAGGCTTGTATGAAATCCACTCCAAAACTAATGTATTATGATTATATGAAATATAAATCAAGAACTCAAGTACTAAAAAAGATAAAATTTTATGAAATTTTAACTCAAATTTGATTCCAACCACCTATACATGGAGTAAGGCACATAATTATTGATAATGCCTAGAATAAATTGAACTCAGAAACAAAAGAAGATCAATGTGACATGCACATTTCCCCAATTATTGATGTCTAGAACATGGATTCTGATCTAGAAGTTATGCCAATTACCTAATCTTAATTGAAAGTGAGAACCATCATTCCATGCATGATAACCCTCTATATTTATGAAAAATATGCTAAAATTGCTGAATATGAAGGATCTAGAAGTGTAAAAACTATCCCTAAACTGAAATTTTTACCTATTTCTAAAAATTCTAAGTGTTTTTTTTCTTGGATACGAGCACCAAACTATGTACACCCCTATTTTTGGCACTACTATCTAATTTATAACACTATTATCCATTTTTAATGTTACTATCCATTTTTATCACTACTGTCTAATATGAAAATTGATTACTAATCTGAGACTTCCTATTTTTCTACTCTAAATTAACCAGTCTGACCTTTGGATTTTATGTTGACTATTCTAAATGTTATTTCAATTTCTAGGAGGTATTTATCTATATGACAAAGCCCTTATTAGATGCCCCCTCTTTTAAAGATAGGAATGATGAGCATACAATGACTGCCCTCAGAAGAAAAGAGTCATGCAAGTGTGTTAATTGTGAAAAGATATATGATATAGCATTTATTTTTGACAATTTTTTTCAAGATATATCAATTTTTGTATTGAGAGATTTTTATATCAATAGGGGTATGCCTATATAGATATAACAATGTGAAATCATGTACATGATACTAAACTAGACTGGTAATGTTAGATATTAGCTATTAGTTGTTAGTTTGGAGGGATGGAGCATGATGTCCATCATGGCATCTAAGAAAGTAAGGTAAATGCATGATATAGATCATGGAATTTAACACATTTGACAAGAAACAATTAAACATAAAAAAATCAATAAGCAAAAAGCATACTAGATGGGCCAAGGGGCCATTGAAATAAGGGACATAGGTTCATGCCACTCAAATTAGAAATAAGCATGAAAGGCATGTTCAAATGCCTCATACACATATAAGTGAAATAAGCAAAGTTGGCACATAGGCCACATGCACATAGAGGAGTATAAATAAAGGACATTGGTAAATTTCCTAATGCACACACATGAAAAAGAAGCAAATTACATTGGCAAATGTCTGAAGGTACAAGTAAGAGATAAGCTAGAATTGAAAATGCATTCACACAAGCTACACTAAGCAAGCATAAAAATCATGTAATAATTGGAAGATAAAAATACATCTAACTAATTAAATCAAATATGAAAGTATGCAAAACATGTATAGTACAAGACTAGGTATATGCTAAGAAATACATAAGTGTTAGATACTTTTGAGATGTCGATATAGTATTTTGTATAAGATATAAATTAATGTATATCAACATGATAATTCAGAGTGTGTGGTGCAGAAATGACATAACCTGGATGGTGTAGTCATGTAAAATATGCCCCCAATAGGTATGTATAATAATGTATGACTCAAATGTATAAGTAGGAATGCCCCCTCTATGGGTAGAATGAAACAATCAAGTAGTTAGATGTCATTGCACAAACTCAAGGAAGATCAAGTGAAGCATGGTAATGTAGAAAATTGACATACAATAGCATGAAACAAAAAATGTAAGTCATAGCATGATAGTAGTAATTAAAAGCATGGATGATGCATACAATGGAAATATTTTTGGAAATTTTGAAATTTTTTGAATGTTTTTATGTTTTGAACTTTGGGTATTATTTTTATATTTTTGAAAATATTTGAACTATGTACAAGTAATCAGAAGAGTTTATATGTATAATCAATGCTAAAAAGTAATGATACTAACTAATGAGTCTCAGATGAAACTCCTTATCATGGTGTTCTATATCAAATAATGGGATCATGTGTGATCATGAGGCATGAGTGTATGACTGAGATTGTAAATCTATAATGTGTGTATGTTGTAACTGATTTGAAATCTATGAAGTGGAAGATAAATGTGGGATCTCTCTATGACTCTGAGAAGTGGATACAATTTTAGGGATCTTAGGGACCCATCCAAAAGTAAGAGAATAATTTTTTTGAATATGTGCTCTCTATGTAGCTATATGAGACTGCAATTTAACTACTCTAGGTGTGAATACTATAGCTAGAATTTGTCTAGAATCCTAGAGCTATGGGGGTGTATGAACTCTTTGTACTAGTGATGGTTGTTATAATTATGGTTGATTTTGAAGTGGATTTGAAATAAAATCTAGATGAGAAGCTAAAACTGATGGAAGAACTGGATTATATGACTAGAAGCTAGTATATGGCTCTAAAGTGGGGAGTGGTGACTCATAAGGAACTCCACCAACTATAATAACTTGATTATCATGAATGAACTTCATGCATTTATGAACTATATAAGGTACTACCTTCGAGTTTTTCAATCCATGGTTGACCAAGTAATATGTCAAAAACTCTTGCATTGGGAACTATAGTGAATGGTGTAACTACATGTGTAGGACCAACCTATAATGGAAGTATTATCTCACCTAATAAACTTTGAACATTCCCACTAAAACCACTAATAATTTTATTTTTCAAAGTGTTATCCTTCTTTGAATAACCCAAATGTTGTAGTAGTGTGAAGGTTCACTTATTAAGACTAGAACCATTATCAATGAGTACACTATGGATAGGTTGATTATGGATATATGCTCTAATAAAAAGTACATTATAACATATATCATCCTCCATAGTCTCCTATTCTAAAAAATACATCAAAGTTTTTGTTGAAATTCTAGACTCATACACATATATCATACCCCTCAAAGGATGTGTCTCAACTGAAGATGCTCGGTATGTAGCTGGTGGAGGATGTGTATGGTATGTATGATGAACACCTGATGTTCCATCTTTTTATTTTTTGAATGTTTTGGAAATGGATTTGAAAATATTTTCAAAGCCTTATCTTGTGTTGGCTTTGACTTTGGAGGCTTAGCTAAAGTGCCTAGATCCAATAGATTATCATCTATCAAATCAGGTATCTTATGTTACAAATGAATGCATCTATTTGTTGTGTGGCTTGGTGCCCTATGAAAACTAAAAAATGCATGCTGATCATATCTCCATGAAATAGGATTTATTATATCTACTTCCCTAATAGTTGGGAGAGTTATAAGGTTTCATTCCAATAACTAGTATATAACTCTATCTAGAGAAACTAGTAAATTAGAAAATGCACATCGAGGGGGTGATGATAAAACCAAATGCTAAGGTGGATATAAAGCCACATTGATTTTTGGTTGATTTTAATTCTTGTTGTCACTTATTTTGACTCTTGTGTGGGATTTTGCTATTACTCTTGTTTATTGTGTCTGGGGTAATTAAATACTTGAGTTTTCCCATTGAGATTAACTTGACTTATTTTCCCTTAAGTGTATGACACAATTTAATGAAGTAAGATAATCTTTTGAACATAATGGATTCATGAAATGTTGGTAGAAGCCTCTATTTGAACATGTCATGTAGCTCTTGATCAACTATGGGGCTAGTTAACCTAGTCAAAATAGTCTTGTATCTAAGAACATAATCCATAAGAGGCTCATTTAGCCTTTGTTTATATTATGCAATATGTGCATATGAGACCTTATCACCAATGTTGATACTAAAATGTGATAGGAATATGTCTGCTAAATTATTTAATGTTATGACCAACTAATTTGGTAGACTATAAAACCATTATAGAGCATAATCCTTTAGGATTTGTGGAAATAGTTTGGTAAGTAGCTAGTCATTGGGTACATAATCCAAACATGCTATGTGAAAAGATCTCAAATGTGTCTCTGGGTTACCCTTGCTATCATAAATAGTAAGATTGGGTTGAAAAAATCCTTGTGGTAAGGGTGTAGAATCAATGTGAAATGCCACTAGTGTATGTAGAAGTGCAAAATAATCCAATGCATGTGTAGGTCTAGTGGTACCTTACTCAAGATGTTACACTTTGGATTAAAGAGATCAGATCTCTTTCATAATGGATACCACATTAGGAGATAGGGATGTACTAGTTATAATTGGTGGCATAGAAGAAGGTTGGGATGTTATAAGGGGTTGTTGAGAAATAGTTGCCCCTATGGTGTCATTTACAATTTATTGCTCTGTGGTTTGAGAAGATTTCCAATTGGTTACTTTTTGTTGTTCTTGTAAAATTTTAAACATGTCATCTTTCATATCCAAATGTTTGGTTTAGATTTTTTGAAGTTCTCTTTTATCATTTTCATCAAAACTAGTATATTGGGCCATTGATAAAGTAGGAAAATAATTTACAATGTGTTTAAATGTTTTGCAATGTGTTAATAGGCAATATGCTAGAAATAGAAAGTATTGAATATAAGAAATGCAAATTCCAATAAATAGTGACTTGGGATTTGTCAAAAAAGGATATTGAGTTGTTAAACATGTAAGGTGATACCTCAACAAGCAAAAAGGAGCTAGGCTATATAACTAGGGATTTTTTATGAATGTAAGGTGATACTTCAAACAACAAACAAGGAGCTAGTACATGAAACTAATGATTTTTTCAAAATTTTATTTGAAAAATAGTATGAAATTTTTTAATTTGGAATTGATTTTTTGAATTTGATATGCAACTAATTTTTTAGAAAATGATGCAAAAGGTACTAAAAAATAACTGAGAACAAATTTGATGCAACTAGGGTTTTGAATGATTTTTTTTCAAAATTAGTGTAGTAATTTGAAAATTTTATAGAAAATTTGTAGTTTTAATTTTAAAAATGTGAGGAAAATTTTGAAAATATCTCTAAAATTAGCAGTATATTTTTCTTAGTGGTTTTATGTAAATAAGATCTAGTATGTGAAAACTAGGGTTTTGGGTGAATTTATTAAAAATAATTCAATTAATTTATAGTTTTCTAATTTTTTATTTTAAGAAAAATTAGGAAAATATTTCAAAAAATCAAGACATTAAATGAGTTCTTACTCTTTCCCTGTGAATGAGTTTATCCCTTCTAAATGGACATTGAATGTCCTTTTGTAGAGAAACTAACAATCTTGGGTTAGATGAAATTGTATTAGGCTGATAGGGGGGAAGATAAGGAATTAGGAAAAATTGACCATTAGAGGTGAAAATGAACTTGAATAATAGCACCAAAAATAAGACACCCCTGAATTCTAGTGCTCCTATCCAAATTAGGCACTATTGTCTTAGGAGGATGATCCTTAGGGGGATGGATTTGGGTCTGGGAGGGATACTTGGTTCCTAAAAATCTAAGTATACGAAGCTAAAGGTGACTATGAATCAATGAAATTCTAGTTGAGAAGGGTTGAGTGAGCAAGAAAGAGGACCTATAGGTTAGGTGTTATTAGTCATGCCTAGGTCATCCAATTTTGCATTTTATATTATTACACATGGTATTTTATCAAAACTATAATAGTGTTGATTGAATATTTTGTCGATCAGTGTACTAATAAACAAAATAGGTTTGATCAGCCAAAGTAGGAAGATTAGTCATCCAAATGTGTAGGTTTACCACATCAAAAGGGGACTAATCTCTCCTCTCATCAAGGGGAGGTTCCCTATAGATATGTTATATGTATGTATAAACAAAAAATAATACTCAAGGGTAGGATAAACCATCCATCTCTATTTTTCAGAGATGATGCATGTAAATCAAAGAAAAAATCTCATGGAAAATGAAAGAAATCACTCCTCTTCTTTCAGAAGTACTATTCAGCAAACCACAAGAATATTCCTGGTAGTAATTGCAAAATGTAACCAAGGACGTAGTAACCAGCAAATTGAGATGTAGCATAAAGTCTCCACCTGAATTTCCCAAGAGTGAGATACAAAGGACAATGAGGGCACAAAGTCATCCCAAGGTCCTTTACATAAAAAAAAAAAAAAAAATACACTAAAGGCAATTATGGGGGCACAAAGTCTCTCCACAGTTGACTTCAAGACACCTTCCTGACTACTTTCACTAATTCTACTTGTTGAATTAAAGGAATAGAAAATATATTAAGGAAAAAGACATAAGAATAGTTTCCCCAACAACAAAGATATCATAGCACAAAGTCTAAAATGTCACTTGCTTTCTTATTCCAATAACAAAATATGATCAACAATCTAAGCTCAAAGTCTCATTCCTTTCAATTTGGGTAGAGTTTAGTTTCTGACAATCAGAGAGAGAGAGATCTTTAAAACAATAAAAGAGAGTCCCTTATATAGCCTCTTCAAGAAGGACTCAAGAATAGTAACACATCATGTTGCATTGAATTCTATTAAGAAGACATGCTAGAATTTAGGGGCATTTACATATTTGCTTTTCTCAATGCAGAGAAACAAGTCACACCATTGAATGTTTGCATCCTTCAATGTCTACCTGGCAATCTGCTTCTAGAAACATATTTAATGTGCAAATGTTTTTGGTCCTTCATCATTCCTCCTTTTCTATTTATTTGAATTGGGTCTTAGATTCAATTCGATGCTCTGTCCCTTAGTCACTTTCTACTGGTCTTTAGTAATTGACGCATGGCACATTCTGCTACTAAACAGGTGAAGACACGTGGTAACTTCCATGGGACTCTGAGAAACATTTATTGATAGAGGCTTTGAAACCTATTAGAAACTTAGAATCATGGGTTCAGACACTTGTCACTCTCTGTGGAGTTACAATGAAAAATGTGGTAGCTTTTGCTTGCCTCTTGAGAATCCTATGGAGGATGACGCGTGTCAGCTTCCACTGAGCTTTTAACTACCTTTGAAAAGTCTTCGAGACTTATATTAGTTTCTCAAAGAGGATGACACATGGTGGCTTCCACTACATTTGATGAGAGACACGTGGTAGGTTCCACTAGTTTGATATTATGTCTCAATGGATGAAACGTGGCAACATCTGATGTGACTTTGATGAAGGACACGTGGTAGCATGGTGGGTTTTCTATTTCTTAAGACTTTTCTTTCAAATAAAAAGTCTAAAGGAATTCTTTTGGACAATTTGTCTGAAGGAATTATCTCTTTGTCACTTTTGTCGAGGGAACTTTTTTGAAGGAAATCCCTTTGCTCTTTTGGCCTTTGAATTGGTCCATTTGCTCCCTTCCTGCCCTCTGTAAGGGCTGTTTGAGCTCCAAATTGGTCTTTCAAGTTTTTGCAATAGTTCACTTTAGCTTCTGAGTGACCTCTGAAAGGGCTATTTGTCTCTTGATTTTGCCTTAGTCAATTTTATGTGAATCTCAAATTGTGACACGTGGTAGCATCCACTGTGAAACAGGTGAGGACACATGGCGCTTTCCGCTATGACTTTTTGAGGGACACGTGATAGCATTCATTGAACTTGTAGAAGCTTTGGATGCCTTTTGAATGTCCTATGGAAGATGACATGTGGTATCTTCTATCACATTTTAGAAACACTATAGAACTATGTGGGATTCATTTGGATTCATGCGAACGATGCCACTTGGCATGTTCTGCTTAACTTACAAAGGACACGTGGCAGCTTCTATGGCTCTTAGAAACAAAGTGAAATGAGTCTTGAAAGATGACACTTGGCAACATCTATGGGATTCTGTCGGGCTTTTTTCTCAGTCTGTTTGTTTGCCTTAGTCACTTTTTGCCACGGGAATTCCCTTCGCAAGGGCACTTGTGTCTTTGACTCTTAGGGCACTCCTTTGAAATTTGTCACTTGAACTGACTAATTGAACCAACTTTGGTTCAACAGTTCAATGGTTCATTCCCTTATTTCTATTGACTGCTTGAACCAAGATTATTTGAAACAAGCCTCATTGAACCTGTTGAACCTTAAACCCATTGAACCTTGAACTAGTCTTGAAAATGACTAAGTGTCAGAAACTTGTTCTTTTGATTGAACCTACCTATAGAAGCCTTTGAACCTATTGAACCATTAGTCCTTTGACTAAAAAATATTGAATAATTCCCAATTTTGAAATCTTAGAATTTTTTTTTGAAATTTGAAGAGATATTTTGGTCTTTGCAAGACCAAAATAGCTTATATGTTGTCTTAAAAATGAGTCACATTTTTTGAGTATAAAAGCTGGCTCTAGTTGGGGAAATTCTATCAATTGTAAAAAAGAATTAAAGGGAGTAGAATCTAGAATCTCTAGTGTCTTCATGTGTACCATTGGGCTATAGAGTCATGTTACCTAGAAATGAAAGGCATCAAAAATGGAAACAAATAAAACAAAATAGAAATAAAAACTATACAAATATACATATGTACAAATGAAAAAATTTGATACTTCAAGAGTTGAAGTGTTTTAGATGCTACCCATTGTGAGGTAGAGAAAAGAGTGTGCCATCTTGATATTTTAGTAGAAAGCTATTTTCACCATTATGTTGATGAATTATAAATGGGCCTCTCCAAAGGGAGTCAAACTTTCCATGCATCCCTTTTGGTTCTCTCCTTTTGTCCCACAGTAGGACTTGATCCCCAATCTACAAATCATGATTTTTGGTCTTTTGGTCAAAGAGTTTATTTACCAGACTTTGATGAGCACTGATTTGATCCACCACCATGGTTCTTTGTTCATCTAGCTCAGTCAGGCACATGATTCTCTTATCAAGAGAGCCTTCATATGTCTGATCTTCAATTGCCTTTGCCAATTTTAAGGCTAGCAATTCTAAGGTGATTGGTATCTTAACATTGTTACCATAAAGAAGTTGAAAAGGAGACATACCAATTATCCTCTTTGGTGTGATTCTATCTGCCCATAGAGCATCAACCAATGCTTTATGCCATGTCCTTTGATTGTCATTTGCTAGCTTCTTGATGATAGTTACCAGGTTCTTATTACTGGATTTGGATTGTCCATTCCCTTGTGGAAAATAATCAGAAGAGTGAGAGAGTGTAATTCCATAATGGAAATAGAATTGTGTAATCTCCTGGGAGGTGAAACAAGTTGCATTTTCAGCAATAATTTTGGTTGGAACTCCAAACCTAAAAATGATATTCTCCTTGAGGAAATTGCATACAACTTCTGAAGTAGCATGCTTAGTTGGAATTGCTTCTACCCACTTGGTGAAATAGTCAGTTGCTATAATGGCATAATCATGTCCAGCACTTGAAGATGGGTTTATAGTACTAATAAAATCAATCCCCTATTGCTAGAATGGTTCTTCTATGATCACTAGTTTGAGAGGCAAGACAGCTAACTTGGGTCTTCCAAAAAATTATTAGTAGAGTTCAAATTTTCTCACCCACTTATATGCATCTTGGAAAAGAGTTGGCCAGTAATACCTGGCTCGTAGAATCTTGTGAGTAGTCACAGGAGCAAAAAAATGTCCTCCACAAGCTAGATTATGGAAAGATTTCAAAATTTGACTTTGTTTCTCTTTGTCTACATAGCGAAGGAATACTCCATCTATGCTTCTCTTGTACAAGCCGTTGTCCCAAAGGACAAAATTGGTAGCTTTCAACTTGATAGTCCTCCTTTCTTTATAAGACAAATGAGCAGGGCATTCACCATAAGCAAGGAAATGAGCAATACCTGAATACCACTCATTGGTAGTGGAGACAAAAAGGACTGTTGGTGTATCTTCCACTTTAGCTTCTACATGCTATATATCTTCTAGCTTATTATCAGCAATTAATTGGCATAGGCCTTTTCCCCTGACTAGCTTTGTTGGCTTGATGCCTAGATCAAACTCTTGGATCTTTGTAATCTAATTGCCTCTTTTTGTGCCAAAATCTTACTGAGTCAATATGGACTTGACTATAGTGTCATGAACTAAGGCAATAGTGTGTGAATTCAGAATATAGAAGCAAAAAAGTTTGACTACTTTCACCATTGCGTAGGCATGCTTCTCTACATTTGAATACTTCATCTCATGGGTTTTGAGAGGGAAACTCATGAAATAAATAGGAGATTCCATACCTTCCTTGTCCTTTTGAACAAGAATTGTTGAAAGCATGTGTTCAGAAGCATAGTTGTATATGATGAAATCTTTGTTATAATCTGAACAAACCAAGGTAGGATTGTGGGCAATGGCAATCTTGATATCTTGAAATGCTGACTTGCCTTATTTAGTCTAACTAAAGGTGGTATTCCCTTTCATCATGTTCACAATTTATCTAGTCTTCTCAGCAAATATGGGGATGAACCTCTGTAAGAAATTCTCCTTTCTAAAGAAAGAGTGAACAACATTTTTACTTTCAAGAAAATTAGGCTCTTGAATAGACTTGACTCTGTATGAGTCAATCTTTATGCCTTCTTTAGACACAATGTGTCTGAGGAGTTTATCCTCTATTAATCCAAAAATAGACTTCTTAGGGTTCAAGGAAATACCATTCTAGTGGCAGCACTCTAGCACTTGTTGTAAGTGGCGTACATGATCAGACCGACACTTTGAAAAGATAGTCAAGTCATCAAGGTATACCACTATGAATTTACCTATCTCATCTTTGAAATCTAGATCCATTACTCTCTGAAAGGTAACACCAACATTTATCAAGCCAAAAAACATTCTTTTATATACAAATGTACCCTAAGGTGTGGTGAATGCAGTCTTGTGTTGGTTTGCTTCACCAACTTCAACTTGATTATATCTTGAGAAGCCATCTAGCATTGATAACATTTCTGAACTTGTCACCATTTGAAGCACTTGATCCATGATTAACAAAGGGTAATTATCTTTCAAAGATGACTGATTCAGATTCTTGAAATCTATAAAAATGAAAATTTTGCCACTCTTCTTCCTTACAGGCACTATGTTTGTAATCCATGTGAAATGATGGATTGGGAAGATGATTCTAGCATTTAACATTTTTTATATCTCAGACAGAATAGTACCTAATATTTTTGGATTGTACTATCTAGATTTTTGCTTATAGGGCATTGAATCAGCCTTGAGAGGAATGTCATGGCAGATATCATCAAGTCTGAGAGACTTCAGGTCGTCATAAGAATATGCTAAGACATCCATGTATTGACAGATTAAAGTGGTGAACTTTAATCTTTCTTCAGGGGTGCAACACTTACCAATGTTAACCATCTTGGGATTTTCTTTAGTAGTCAGATTTACTTAATCGAATCCCTGAGAGAAACTTGAATCTATTTGTTGTTGTTTGATGATTATATCAAGCTTATCAAATAATTTCTCAAGAGAAACCAGGCCTTTGGGAATTTTATTTCCTTTCAGCTGTAAGAATTATTCATTTATATCTGAACTGGATTCAGTGGCCAATTCATACTTCTGAGATTCACTGCCTTCAAAATGTAGTTGTTCAAAATTGTCTTTTCATTCTAGGAAGGCTATGATTTGATGATCATCAATAAATATTTGCCAATGATCATCATTGTTAGGAACACTTGGTCTATAGAATAGCTCAAAAGTATACCTATCTTCTTTGAAATTTGAGTGAGGAACTAAAAGAGTTCTTGAAACAAGTGCATCAGCTCTATCATTAGACTCTCTGGGTATGGCATAAATGTTGAAATCATCAAAGCTTTCAATTTGGTCCCAAACCAGGTTGCGGTAGTGGCATAATATTTCATTCTTGGTTTGGTATAAGTTTCTCACTTGACAAACCACTAATTTAACATCCCCTTTGGCATGAAAAAACTTGATGCCTTTATCTTAAATAGCCTTCAATCCAAGCAACAGAGATTCATATTCAACTATATTGTTAGTGTTTCTAAATTGTAATTTGTAAGATGAAGGAAACATATCTCCTTAAGGAGATATCAACATAATCCCATATCTTGAACCGGTAGAGGAATAGCTACCATCAAATTCTAGAGTCCATACCCCATCAGATACTGATTTTTCTTTAGACTTTCCTTCATTAGAGAGGGAGGGTCCTTCATTTGTATTACAACCTAATAGTTCTTGTATTTTTCTAGTTGAACTTATTTTTAGGTTGGCACTTTCAAAAAAATTATCAGATGTTTCATGCACTTCATCTGTAGATAGAAAGTAGTTACCCATACTTGAGGATTCAAAAAGAATTTGAGCTTCAGGGGCTGATGTTTGGGTGACCACATGTTTTGCCTCCTTTTCAGGGAGAAACCTCTTCATTATACCTTGTACATGGATCCTTGCCTCAGACAGGTCCATGCTTAGTTCTCCTCCCACCTCTTTGTAGAAATTTCATCCAAGCAAAATTCCAAAGGATGCTGGGACGTCAGCCACCAAGACGGTCATCTTGATTCTCTTGTCTGGAAACGCTGCAAATGCAAATTGGGCATCTTTGATTTTCCCCAACAATGGTACTTGCTTGTTCTCCATGGAGAAAAATATCCCAAATGTCTTGGTCAGTGTGAGACCTAGAGACTTAGCTACTTTAGTAGGCATGACATTGTCAAATGCACCTGAGTCTATAATATAATTACTTAGCTTGTGACCATTTATTAACAGGGAAACATAGAAAGGTTCTATTTTCCCAGGGTCAGCTAGAGGAGTAATGATAAGATTATTTGGAATGGGCATGTTCTTTGGTGAATCAGGAGTTACCTTTTTAGATTTTTGTCTTGTAGGGATGGTTTGGTTCTTGACATATTGGACCAACTTATCTAATTGATCAAGATTGGACTGCAAATATTTAAATTTAGACATTTGTATTTTTGTCTTTTTGACATGATCGATTATGTCAAATGGTTGAATTGAGCTAGGTACAGAGGAAGGTATTTCAACCTTTTGAGTTTTAGGAGGGATGGGAGGAGGGCTGGTTTGTGAAATTAAAGTAGAAGGTGAAGGTAAAATTGATGTACTTGTCTTTTGGGTGATCACAGGATACTTTGACTAGAAAGGTAGAGTGGCTCCATGTTTAGCAATTGTAATTGTTGGTTGAGGTTGCTCTTTTGTCTTCCCTTTATCAGCTTGTTGGACTGATTAGTTCTTGGACTTGGTAAACACTGCATATGATCCATCAAAAGTTTCTCCTTTGTTACTAGGTTCATCTTGGTAGTTCAGGAAACCAATGTGGGAGTCGCCAACTGATTCTTCTTGATTTTCTTCAAGGAGATCAGCGTCATTTTATTGATTCAATTCAGGCTAGAAAGAGAATTTTGATTTTTCTTCAAGATATCCCATTGTTGAATTGGTTGGAGGAGCTTCTAGGGCAAGTTTCCCTTATGGGGGAGGAAGATGATTTTGTTGCCCTTGATTCCTGGCTACATTGCCCTAATATGACTAATTTGGAAATGTCCTTCTTGGCATATCTCTATATGAAGGAACAGAAGACATTCCTTGAGACATTTTCTTTTTGAGAGTAAGCAACTCATTTGCCAATTTCTATACCATTGGATCTGTTGTGCTTGTAGATGAATATTCAGAAGATGATGAAGGTCTATTTCTATTTAGATCTCTTCTTATCTTCTCTGATAAGATGAGATCATATTCTACCTCAGTGGTCAAATGTTGAGCTGTAGCAAGATCTATTTGACCAGCACGTCTCAAAAGAAAACTTACTTCAGGTAACTAAAAATTAATGAAGAAGCATTTGAGATTCTCAGCTATAGATCAAGCAATTACAAGAATTCTATTCCTCAATTTGTCAAACTTGGCTATGAAGTCTCTCATTAGTTCATGAGGCTATTTCTTCATCTGTGTAAGTTGAGCCAGAAGTGCATGTGCATCTTTTGTAGGTTTGAATCTGGCTTCAAACTTATCTTTGAGGGTATTCTACTTAGTTAGTGACCGAGCCTATAGATAATAAAACCAATCTACAACAGCACTTTGTAATGTTTCTGCAAATAGCCTGACTACTACATATTCAAATTCTACTCCAATTACTCCACAGGCTATGCTGAAGGCTGTAATGTGTTCATCAAGATGAACTTTCCCATCACCATAGAATTTTGGGAAATTCTTCCTTGAACTGCGTGGAAGCTCATGTAGAGGTGGAGTAAGATTGAGAGGACCAAAAGCATTACCCTAGGGGCCTTAAAATACCATTATATGACTATGAAAAGGAGGAATAACAAATCTCAGAGGGGTAATTATTGTCAAAGCTTTATCAATAGTAGAAGTGGATACTTCATCTGGCAATGGAGATTTGACTTTAGTAGGAGAAAAGATCTTGGTTCGTTGTAGGCGAGATGGTGAA
Organism: Torreya grandis; assembly: GCA_037957365.1. Taxonomy (NCBI): domain Eukaryota; kingdom Viridiplantae; phylum Streptophyta; class Pinopsida; order Cupressales; family Taxaceae; genus Torreya; species Torreya grandis. The sequence continues at coordinate 2,382,543 of JARHVA010001076.1, forward strand.
TGAAATAGATTGGAATCACTTTATTATACCAACTTGAATACGAGGTCAACAATACCTTTAGCCCTTTGGATTCATGTATACCTTGAATCTACTAGATTGTGAAACAAAAATGGAAAAGAATTGACCTTGCTTCAGTTTGAAGCTTGAGGCTTTAAACTGTGCATTCTTTCTTGGTTAGTGTGGAGGTAAATGGTAAGGTTATAAATGGATAATGGGTTATATCCCCAGTGGAGTCACCAAAAACTATTGGTTGAATATTTTGTTGATCAGCATACTAATAAACAAAATAGGTCTAATAAGCTAAAGTAGGAAGATTGGTCATCCAAATGTGTAGGTTTACCACATCAAAAGGGGACTAATCTCTCCTCTCATTAAGGGGAGGTTCCCTATAGATATGTTATATGTATATATAAATAGAAAATAATACTCAAGGGTAAGATAAACCATCCATGTCTCTTTTTTTAGAGATGATGTGTGCAAATCAAAGGAAAAATCTCAAGGGAAATGATAGAAAGCACTCCTCTTCTTTCAGAAGTACTATTCAGCAAACCACAAGAATATTCCTAGTAGTAATTGAAAAATGTAACCAAAGACGTAGTAACCAACAAATTGAGATATAGCACAAAGTCTGCATCTGAATTACCCAAGAGTGAGATACGAAGGATAATGAGGGCACAAAGTCATCCCAAGGTACTTTACACAGAAACAAAAATAAAATACACTAAAGGCAATTATGGGGGCACAAAGTCTCTCCACAGTTGACTTTAGGACACCTTCTTGACTACTTTCACTAATTTTGCTTGTTGAATTAAAGGAACAGAAAATATATTAAGGAAAAATACATAAGAATAGTTTCTCCAACAACAAATATATCATATCACAAAGTCTAAAAAGTCACTTGCTTTCTTATTCCAATAACAAAATATGATCAACATTCTGAGCTCAAAGTCTCAGTAATGCCTTTCAATTTGGGAAAAGTTTAGTTTTTGATAATCAAAGAGAGAGAGAGATCTTTAAAATAATAAAAGAGAGTCCCTTATATACCCTATTCAAGAAGGACTCAGGAACCGTAACACATCATGTTGCATTGAATTCTGTTAAGAAGACATGCTAGAATTTAGGGGCATTTACCCATTTGTTTTTCTCAATGCAAAGAAATAGGTCACATCATTGAATGTTTGCATCCTTCAATGTCTACTTGGTGATCTACTTATAGAAACATATCTGATGCGTAAATGTTTTTGGTCCTTTTATATCATTCCTCCTTTTTTGGTTATTTGAATCGGGTCCTAGATTCAATTCGATGCTCTATTCCTTAGTCACTTTCTACTAGTCTTTAGCAATTGATGCATGACACATTCTACTGCTAAATAGGTGAAGACAAGTGGAAACATCTATGGGAATCTGAGAAACATTTATTGATAGAGGCTTTGAAACCTATTAGAAACTCAGAATCGTGGGTGCAGACACTTGTCACTCTCCATGGAGTTACAACGGAAAAGGTGGAAACTTCTGCTTGCCTCTTGAGAATCCTGTGGAGGATGACACATGGTAGCTTCTATTGAGCTTTTATCTACCTTTGAAAAGTCTTCAAGACTTATATTATTTTCTCACAGAGGATGACATGTGGAAGTTTCCACTACATTTGATGAGAGACACGTGGTAGGTTCCACTGCTTTGATACTGTGTCTCAATGGATGACACATGGCAATATCTGATGTGACTTTGATGAAGGACACGTGGCAGCATTGTGGGTTTTCTATTTCTTAGGACTTTTCTTTTAGATAAAAATTCTGAAAGAATTCTTTTAGACAATTTTTCTAAAGGAATTATCTCTTTGTCACTTTTGCCGGGGGAGCTTTTTTGAAGGAAATCCCTTTGCTCTTTTGGCCTTTGAATTGGTCCATTTGCTCCCTTCCTATCCTCTACAAGGATTGTTTGAGCTCCAAATTGGTCTTTCAGGTTTTTGCAATGGTTCACTTTGGCTTTTGAGTGTCCTCTGAAAGGGATATTTGTCTCTTGATTTTTCCTTAGTTGATTTTATGTGAATCTCAAATTGTGACACATGGTAGCATCCACTATGAAATAGGTGAGGACACGTGGCACTTTTTGATGTGACTTTCTGAGGGACATGTGACAACATCTGTTGAACTTGTAGAAGCTTTGGACACCTTTTGAATGTCCTATAGAAGATGACACATGGTAGCTTCTGTCACATTTTAGAAACACTATAAAACTATGTGGGACTCATTTGGATTCATGTGAATGATGCCACTTGGTGTGTTCTACTTAACTTACAAAGGACACGTGGTGGTTTCCATGGCTCTTAGAAACAAAGTGAAATGAGGCTTGAAAGATGACACTTGGCAACATCTACGAGATTCTGTCAGGCTTTTGTCTTGGTCTGTTTGTTTGCCTTAGTCACTTTTTGCCATGGGAATTCCCTTCTCAAGGGCACTTATGTCTTTGACTTTTGGGGCACTCCTTTGAACTTTGTCACTTGAACCGATTGATTGAACCAACTTTGGTTTTACAATTTAATGGTTCATTCCCTTATTTCTATTGACCACTTGAACCAAGATTCTTTGAAACAAGCCTCGTTGAACCTGTTGAACCTTGAACCCATTAAACCTTTAACTCGTTGAACCTTGAACTAGTCTTGAAAATGACTAAGTGTTAAAAACTTGTTCTTTTGATTGAACTTGCTTGTAAATCCATTGAACCTATTGAACCATTAGTCCTTTGACTAAAAAAGCTTGAATAATTCCCAATTTTGAAAGCTTAGAACAATTTTTTGAAATGGGAAGAGATATTTTGGTCTTTGCAAGACCAAAATAGCTTATATGTTGTCCTAAAAATGAGTGACATTTTTTGGGTACAAAAAATAGGAAAGGGCACCTCATCACATAATGTAGAGTTAAGAATAAGAATTTCATTGTGTTAAAGGATCCCCTGACTAGGGAAGATGAGGACTATCCCTTCAAAGAGGATATTCTAAACCTTATTAGTTCTACCCAAAATAAGTAGAAAAAGGAGGATATGGCAAGGAAAGAAAACATAAGTATCACTATTGAAAAGGATAAAAGGCAGAGATACCCATCTTGAGGGATGAATCCCTTAAGATACATGATATTTTAGATAGGCATGGAGAAATAATGGACTAACTAGACTACACAACTCCTAGATGAGGGAGATATACAACAAGTAGAATTATATTTCTGATCTCATCTCAAAGAATTCTATGCTATTGAATGAAGTTAATGGAAGTGAACATTTATTTAAAAATATATGAAGTCTAGTCAAAGAGGGAGGTACTGGGAGTAAATAAGGATTCCCATCTCTAGTAAACAAATCACTAAATTTAACACTAGGTGAAGGATCTAGTTAAAATGAAAAGTATTTAGATTCAAAGGGTTGGACTAATACCAAAAATAAAGGTAAAAGTCAAGGAAGGAAAATAGTTGATGTGTCTATTGATTCCAAAGCAAGAAGACCCACCCAAAGAGAAATAAGAGAGAAGGTTGTCAACAAGGACATTGCCATGGGTATATAGAGGATTCTGGAGATTGGCTCTAAGAAATTTCAAGGTAAATAAAGATCCTATCATAAAATGTTAGAGGGCTTAATAGACCTCATAAGTAGTTCACTATCAAGAACTACATTTTTTATAATAAAATGGATATTCTTTTACTACAAGAAGTTAAAATGAACACTGAAGGTTTCAAGATGGTTGGTAAAGAAATATGGCCTAACGTATAATTTTGTATTAGTGATGTTTTTGGTGCTTTTGGAGGTATTGTCACCATGTGAAACAACAATTTTATAAAGGGAAGTTTTATACATAAAGATAAGGATAGTTTGAATGTTATGATGGTTAGTCAAATCAAGTCCTAAAACTTAGTAAACATTTATTCCCCCAACCAAGGAAACACCAAAAAGGATTTATGGGATTCCCTTTCCACTTACATAGAAATTAATAAGGAGGACTATTAGATGTTTTTTGGTTAATTTAACACTCATTTCTACCCTTCAAAAAATATGGGTGGTATACTAGACTAATTTAATATCATGATTGACATAGTTGAGTTTATCAATAGCACAGGGCTAATGGATCTTGATATCCAAGGTTAGCATTTCACATGTTTTGACCATAGGAGAGGTGAGAATTTAATTCAAGTCAGACTAGACAAGATGTTAGTTTCCTCTAATTGGGATTATATTAGTGGTTATCTCCTGGAATCTCTCCCTAAGATGACCTATGACCATAACCCCCTCCTTTTATATTAGAAATACAAGGATTTAAATGTCCCTTTTCCCTTTATATTTGAGTGTATGTGGACTCATCACCCAAGCTTTAGAGATCATTTGGCCAAATGGTGGAATACATCAGTTCAAGGATCCCCCATGTTTAGATTGGCTTATAACTTAAATTTAGTTAAAAATAAAGTTAAAATTTAGAACAAATTTACTTTTGGGAATATTTTCTAAAATAAAAGAAGGATCTCAACTGATCTTGCTGACATTCAACTACAAATTTCCAATGGATAAGTCATTAAAATATGGTATAACTAGAGGATTCTTTTAAGAAGGAATGGAGGGAGTTACTTCAAAGGGAGGAAATTCTTTGGAAGCAAAAACCAAAGTGTAATGGCTTAGAGAAGGGGATAAAAATACAACCTTCTTTCATCAATATACTAGGAATCATGAGAAGAGGAACATCATAAATGAGTTAAAAGATGAAAATGGATCTTTGGTTTAGTTAGATAATCAAATAAGACAAGTAGTGGTAAATTACTTTCAGAGGTTCCTGGCTATTCAAAATGGAAGGGAAAATCAAGAGTTCATTGATATCATACCCACCTCCCTTAATGATTAAGATAATAAACTCTTTATGAAACTTATGACTAAAGAGGAAGTTGAAGCTTTCCTCTTTATGATGAGTGTTCTCAAGGCCCCCGGGCTGAATGGTTTCCCGTTGGCCTTTTTCCAAGTTTACTTGGAGATCATGGGGTAAGATTACACTAAGGTAGATTATAATTTATTCAAATCCAAAAAACTCTTGAAACAAATCAAGAAAGCTTTTATATCTCTTGTCCTTAAGAAATTGGATCCTATAGAAATGGGGGACTTCAAGCCCATTAGTTTGTGTAACACTATCCATAAGATTTTTTATAAGGTTTTAGTTTACAGACTTTAGTTGATTCTAGATCATATTATTAGTAATATCCAAAAGGGTTTTATCTTAGGTAGACAAATCTTAGATGTCGTTATATCCACTCATGAATACATTCATTATATGGATAAAAATAACTCACCTAGAATGGCTCTTAAACTTGACATCTCCAAGGCTTATGACAAAGTGGACTAGAACTTCCTCTTTAAAATAGTTGAGAAAATGGGATTCTAGGATAAATTAATGTAGCTCATCAAAAATTATGTCACTACTGTAAATTACTATGTGCTTGTTAATAGGTCTCTAGGTGATTTTCTCTATTGTTAAGGGTCTTAGGTAAGGTGACCCATTATTCCCTTATCTATTCATTCTCATGGTTGAGGTTCTTAGCAAAAGTTTTAAAAATTTATTGGGGTCCTAATAAATCAAAGGCATAAAACCTCCTTCAATAGTAGATTTGGCCACCATTCAATAATTTGTTGATGACACTATACTTCTTGGAGCTTCTTTAGTTGTGGAAGCCAAGATATGGATGAAGGTTCTGAAGGATTATGAGGAGGCTTATGGACAATGTATGAATTATGAAAAGAGCATGGTATATTTTTTAAACACCCCTTTAGACATTCAATAGATAATCATGAGGATTATTGACTATTCTTGTGGTGAACTCCAAGGTACTTACCTTGGCCTACCCCTTATTGTTAAATATGTTCTCCCTACATATTGGAATTCAATGCTTGAAAATTTTCAAAATAAGTTGGTTGGGTAGAAAGGAAAGATTTTGAGTTAAGAAGGAAAATTTCAACTTTTAAAGGCCTCCCTTCAAGGACTTCCTATTTAATTTCTCTCTCTCTTAAAAATATCTAACTATGTTGCAAATATATTTATAAAAATTAGAGAAACCCCCTATGGATGGGAGTGGAAGAGAGAAAAATAATTACACTTGCAATTGGGATAAAGTTGGTAGTTCTAAGTTATAAGGAGGTCTAGGAATCAAAAAAATCCACATGATAAACAAAGATCCTATATCTAAAATTGTTTGGAATTTCATGAGTAATAATAAGGATCAGGGTAGCATCATGAAATCCAAGTACTAACAAAATAATAATCATGATGATTTCCTTCATATAAATGGTATCACTAGAGGATTTATGATATTAAACAATGTTATTAAAAACAAAACTCTTCTATAGAAGGGCATAACATGGAAATTAGGGGATGGTAGAAATATAAAATTTTGGGAGGATAACTAGCTAAAAGACACCCCTTTATGTGAAATACAAAATTTTCATAGACTTTATAATAGAGCCATTTCTCACTTTGGGATATTAGTAATGGATTATATTCTACCAAGTAATAGAGACTGGAAATAGTTATCTAACTATTGTCAGAACTAGAATTATCTTATTCCAATTGTTGAGGAGGTTTAGCTCCTTCTCAGAGAATGTAGAATACCTATATTCCCCATAAGGGATAAATTGTTTTGGGCTAAGGATAGAATGGGTGTTTTTATGGTCAGGATGGATTAAACCTACTCCTTAATTCAAATGAAGATCCTAACTTTTGGAGAAGGGTATGAAACCACAATCTCATTACCAAAATTAATCAATTTTGGTGATTGGATACCCATAATAAGATCCTTACTATGGATAATATATGATATAGAGGCTTTGAAATACCCAAGAATTTTACACTATACAAAAAAGAGAAGGAATTGGTTTACCACCTCCTATTAAATGGTGAATACTCTTTAGAAGTTTTAAGTTTAGCCTTGTAGAAACTGGAAGTCTCATGGAGCTTGAATTAAGATCTCCCTGATATCATTAGAGGGTGGGTACCCCCTTTCATCCACCTTATTTTCAAATAGATATGGGCTCAGATTCCCCCCATCCTAACTTGGGAAATTTAGAAGGAATGCAATAATAGAATATTTAGAGATAATGCTAAAGACCCCAAGGAGATATTTAGAAAGTTTAATAAATTATTTTAGGAAAAAATCTCTTGCAGTACTCTAAAAGCCATTAAATTTCCCCCTAACAAAAATTAAGAAAGTGTCATTAATAAATGATGCAACCTAACCCATATTTATAGATTTGATAATTCTAAAAGGATTGCTCGAGATTCTACCAAATAGGCTCCCCCCTCTATTGGTTGGGTGAAACTTAATTTTGATGGGTCTGCCAAAGATAACTTGGGTCTAAAAATTTGGGGGAAAGTGTTGATATCAGATAAGGGAGAGCCTGTTGTGGCCTATGCTAGTGGATTGGGATAAAATTCCAATAAGGGTATAGAATCCTGGGTCCTCCTTTATGGATTAAGGTGGTTATTTCCATTGAAATCAAAAAACTCTTAGTAGAGGGAGAATCCAAACTTATCATTGATGTATTTAAAGATAAATCTAGAGTGGGATGGAGGTTAGAGGACATCATTCAAGACATAAATCATCTCCATAGTTTTAAAGAGTTTGAAGTCAAGCATATCTATAGAGAGGGAAATTTGGTGGTGGATGCAATGGCCAACTTGGGAATAAATATCTTCCCTCTAAGGTGTTAGAGGAATATAAATAGTTTTCCCACTAATGTTACAGATTTCCTCCACTTGGAGGCCCAACCTTTCTCAACATAATGACCTACATTAACTATTATAGATTAGAGTATATTTTAATTTATTTCTTTTTGGTAGCCCCATGTTGGAAATTGGTCACATTAAGGGCAAGAAAGGTGAATTCATTAAATTTGGGAAGATGATGTATGAGCTCACCTTAAGATATGAGTATTTCTACCTCAGCAAAAATAAATATCACACGAGGCAAATTAATTTCTCGAAAGTGTTATCTCACATGGGAAATTCTCACAAGATTCCCTACATGTGCAATCATTACTTGATTATCTTGTATGATCTGAAGGAAGGGGTTTGGTCTTATAGTGGTCTTAAGGGATGGTTACCTAATTATATCCATACCATTGCTTCTAGACTATTCAACAAAAAATTATTTAATCCTTGGTGGTTAATTTTGGTCTTGACCAAGTCTATCATCAATTTTGAGAAGCTTTTAGTCATGGGAGGTGACAAGTTTAGAATGGAGTCTTTATCCTACAATGAGACCAAAGAAGACATCATGCTTTGGAGTATCTATTATGAAGGAGGCATTTCACCTTTCTTGTAATGTCTCAATGGTTATGATGAAAATCTCTCAGCTCAGTTTGCCTTTAGTTGGGATGGGGACCACAATGTTTAGGTTGGTGGTATTCAATTTGAAATAAGCAAAAAACTCTATTGAAAAGGCCATGGGTTTGTGTTGTGAGGGAAAAATATTTAAAAAATCACCAAAGTCCAATACCCAAAGCGGATGAAAATATTATTAAAACAAGGTGAGTCCCTATTAAATTTTTAAGGAGGTTTTAATAGGGAAAGTCTGGTAAATCCTTGGGATAATGTTTGTTTAACTATTATGAAGTATTTCACCCTTGAAGGTCATTTTAAGTGTTTTGATTATTACCATTTTAATATTATAAATGTCTTTCATCATAAAATGCTTTTTAACTTTCCTTTCTTTCTTTTGTCATCCCTAGAGACCTCTGTCAAACCTATTAAAAATGTTATTGATAGCATCCCAATTGCCTCTACCATTCTGCTCCACCAAGGGCTTATTTTTTAGATTTATCACTTTCACCTTACATTATGTCTATCTAAACATTTAAAGGCTCTTTTTATTGAATAAACCCATGAAAGTGACTCAAATATCCATATCCCATTGAGAGTCAAATTTAGTTCTCTAGAACCCTATGTTTCCCTTCCAAAGTCCAAGGACATTATCACCCCTTCCCTGAACTCCCCCATTAAGAAAGATTGATTTTCCCCTCTATTATTTGGATCTATTTGTCCATCTCCTAAAATTGAAAATTTTATACCATCAAATCTTTCTCAATCTATGGGTATAAAATGGCTATGTGAGTTGAAGACTAGTCCTTCTATCTCTAGCAATAAGAAGAGGAAAGTTCTCCCTTGGGATGTTTCTATGAATAAAATTTTGGGTAAGAAAAAGAATAAAAAAGTGGTGGGTGAAGAGCATCTCAATCTGGTTACAAAAAAAGATCACTTGGAGGCCTAAGCACAAGGGGATGTGGATGTGGATGAAGCATCTATAATTAAACCTTAGAGTTTCATTGTTAGAAAACCAAATATCAAGATGTCTAATAGACTGGCAGGGGGTAAAACCCCTTTGGTGATAATTGTTGATTATCCCTCTACTTTGGATCTAGAGGAGGAAGTGGGTATTTTAAAATTCAAGCCCAACTCAAACTAGTAGATTGATAAGGAGGGGACCAGTCATTTTGAGGAGCTAAATAACTCCTTATATGACTCAGTTAAGGACTCCAAGGACACTTGTCATGATGGTAGTTAAATTAAAAGGGACCTGAAGGACGTAAAAAATGGTTTGAGCTCACTCCAGAACAAAATGAAAGTGTTGACAACCATCTACCTAAAATTTGTACATTGAACTACTTCTTCTCTGATGATTCTATAGGATGCTCTAGATGGAGATAAAGATATTGAAAAAAAAGTTTCCAATAAAGAGGATCTCTTCAATTTCATTGAAGATGACTGAAAAGACTTGATTAACAAGTAGTTATTATATTATGGTTGTCTTCTAGTTTATTTTTGGTTTGCTATTTGGTTGTCATATGTTTGTTGTTTGTCATTTTTTAGTGGCCTTTGACCTATTCTACTACCCCTTGGGCTTTTTTATACTTGGGTTATGCACCCTTTTTGTAGACTTATCTTATAAAAAACACTTAGGGTAATTATATCCAACAAATATGGTACCTATTATGTTACACAATAAAAAAAAAATTAAAAAAGTACACTTAAGTAATCCATGTGATAAGATGAATAAATTAAATATAAGAAACCATCATAAGAATATCATACTAGTCACTATATACATGTGTTAGCAAAATTTCTTGTAGCATAGCATATTTAACACATTGTGTAAGATGTAAGCATGAGTATAGGCATGTGTAAGCATCTGCATATAATCTCAACATGATAATGTAAATTGATCATACAATAATGTAGTATATATCAATCATGATCAATGATTTATATAAACCCAATGTAGTGTGTCACGTGGGTAGAAGAAAAGGTCCAACATCTATATGCTCATGTATCATGTATCTAGTGTATGCATGTATCACACCCAAGTACCCATGAAGAATATGTGTATAAAGAGTAAATGATATGTTATTAATAACATAAAGTTATATATATATATATATATATATATATATATATATATATATATATATATTATGTATGTAAAATTTAGTAAACATGTTTAGGCTAAATATCATTGTATTTTTTCTTTATTTGAATGTTTTTATATTTTCTTTATTAATTTCTTATTTTGTTTTTTTATATATTTTAGAGTGAAATAACTAGTCCTATAATTCCTCACACTCAGGAGGTAATAGATGGCCTAGTAACCCTATTAAATCCTTTATTTTCCAAAATTGATTATGCTACATCATTGCCACTTTGATGTTTTTTGATAGTTTTTTGTTTGAATTTATTGTTATTGGTCTATCACCACAACTATCATGTGGAATGTGAATGTTTTTGTCATTAAATTGAAATATGAGGCAAATATTTATATTATCCATTATTTCCTTCATATCAGTCAACCATTTCTACCTAAAATGAAATGTTAAATTATGTTTTTTGATTCATTATTCATATGATGGTATCGACTACTTATGGTCCACATGTGATGGGTAGTATAATGTGCCCAAGAGATTCTTAAAATAGTGGATAGTGTTGTAACTCATTTATAACATGCCCCAATGGCCATAAATTTGTAATTATGATAATTATGTCATAATTATTTATATAAGACTCAAGATGTCTATAATAATACCAATCAATATTTTTAGTAATATTTAGATTTTATTTTAATCAATGTTATAGGCTATGCCCCATTGTACCTTTCAATTTTGAAATTTTAGAGATAGAATGTCTTTTTTTATTCTTCCATTATCTATATGTATCCTTCATTTTTTTAATTTTGAATTTGCTTCTACAGTGCCTCATAATGATTTGTATCATCACATGTTCTAATGATAATTCCAATATGGTGATCCTTCTCTACATACTATAATAGCTCCTAACATGTGCTTGTTTGGTGGTAAATATATCATCTTGTGCTTAGTTAACATAGAAAGTATTGTGTGTAAATCATAGTTTTGTGTTGTGATCTTTAAAATATGTTATAGTGACCTATGTGAGTATTTCACATTATTAATATGATGTATCTACATTTCTCCCTTATAAGATTGACTTAAAAATTTTAGCCAAGAGGGATGAATTTTATAGTAAGAATTCACATGTTCATTTATTATCTTTGCCTTTGTTTATCTATATTTGATTTTATATCCTTTGATGATGGATTTAACTTATATATACCAGGGCCTATAGGTGTGAATAGATTATGTGAGTGATGTTCTAGTGGATCAAAAATAAGCTTCTATAACTATTCATCTATCATATCATGATGAATATCATCATCACCATCATAATAATTTTAAACCTTTCCATATTGTTATTTTGAATTGACCGATAATGTAATCTCAAATGCTTGATTTTTTTATTGTTTAATTATCATTAGTTCCTTTTTCAATGGTTTTTTCTCTATTTATATATCCTTTTGTTTATTTTCTTGTTCCTTTTTTGTATTTGTGTGTACCTCGAATGTTAGTTCCTTATGAACATATTGAGATAAATGATTTATTTTGATTGATTCACCCATATCATAAGCTGATATGTTTTCAAATGGAATGAAATTTGTGGGTGGTACTATTTAAGGAACCTCTTCCATTTTAGAGTGTAACATTTCAAAAAAAATAATTAAGGGTTAATCATCTACATGCATTATCCATAAAACCTCATCATGTATAAATTTAACACATGATGTAATGTAGATGGAATAGATTTCATAGTGTATATCTAGGTTCTAACCAAGAGTAAATTATAATTCAATTATTGAGACATTACTTTGAATGTAACTTATACTATTTTTGGTCCCAATGTCATGCCTAATTTGATTTGGGCAATTGTTGGGCTGCATAAATTATCAAATATTTTCACATGTATGTCCTATTTTAAAAAAAATCTCATTATTAATGCACATTATTCTTAATAATTATGTTTTACAAATGTTTAGACATGGTCTATTATAAATTAACACTCTTTTGATTAATTTATTGTGAATAATAACTTGTATGAATAAAGGTAAGTGTTGATCAATGGTATCATTTAAGGGTAAATCTGTGCGGTCAAAACTGATGGGATTTAGATGGTTTTTTTGATCTTACATATTATCCACAAAATAGTGTGGATTAATGTTATTTGGTACTTGGGTGTCATTCAATGCTTAATATAATATATTCTTATAGATAGTTAATTGTTTCAAAATCTCAAAGATTGAAATCTTAGCATCTGTATTGCTTAATTACTCAAAAATATCATATCCCTTAGATTTCATTACTATCTTAGGTATAGGATGAACCTATTATATATGAATAAGTGGATGGAGAATTTGGTAATCCTTTCCTTTTCATGTAGTTATAGTTTGAACCATGGAATCCAATATAATCCTTATGTGATTAATAGAAGAGGGATGGTATTTGTCACTTGAATAATATCTAGGGAGGACAAAAGGATAGGAGCATACATGTTGTCACTTATTAAAGCTATATAAGGGTTTAAAATATTTTAATAATATGTGTAAAAGAGATTATATTTTTATCTTATTTTAAAGGACTCTCTTTGATTCTACCAACTTGTTGACTCTATTTTATTATAACATTGACTAATTTAGTAATGTATGAGAGATTAAAAAATAATGACTACCATCATATTTTTTGCAATGAAATAATTTCTAGATGTATCCATATTAAACATGATTGATTATTATGTATGTAATGTAAAACTAATTGTAACATTTTAATAATTCAAAAATCAAAAAACCCTAGGGCAAGCTAGGATTTGCATAAGAAGACTCAAAGGTGAGGTTCACAAAAAAATTTAACCCTTTTTTGTGTAAATTGGAGGGTAATATCATAATATATTATGTAATAATATATTATAAAATATTCCAATTAATAAATAATATTTATAATATTCTAATAATATATTGAATTTGAGAATATGTTAAATATAGAAAAGTACAATGTCAAACACTATTATAAAAGCATCAATGCATATGAGAAATATAACTTATTTTATGCAATGATATGCATGTATATTTGATATTAATGTATATATAATAATCATAAGTGTAGAATAAGATAGTGTAATGATTCACCTTAATTTTTTATATTCTATAAATTAACTTTCTATTAGCTTGGACACTAGAATCGATGTATTTGTTCTTATTTTGACACTTTTATCCAACTTAGAATATAAATCATTTTCTAGAATATTCAATTTCACATGGTATAGTTTAATATCACATTTTAGGTTATTAATTTAGATTGCATGCATAGGTTCCTAGAATCAATAGTTTTCTCAAAACCCAATGTTCATTAATTAAGGCATGTCACCTTGATAAATAGGGGTTAGTGGGCTCAATTGAAGTCAACTTGACCTAAAATACCCCTCTATGAATGATAATTTCCTACATATCCATATACTTTAAAGAGGGCCTCAAATTGATGTAGTTGCCCCCCTTATATGGGCTTGTGTGTGAATAATTATTTAATATGCTATATGTTAGTGCATCTAGTGATATATCTTATAAATTTACAAGTAATACTCATGGGCTACTCTTATAATGTTTCAAACCTATAATAATATTAATTTTATGATTAATTTATGAATAGGAAAGAATAAGGTTGTATAGCTCAGTTGTGTAAATGATTTTAAGTAATGTAGTGTGAGTTTTAGATGTGCTTGTTAGATAGATAATGAATGACCTTTTATTTGTATTTATAATAATAATTTATCATAAGAGGGTTAAATAAGATAATTATGTCAACCCATGCATATCAATGGATTTTAAATTTGATAATTTTGAAGGAAGGGACACTAGCATCATATTTTAGACACTATAATCAATGCTAATGTCCTAATATGGATGTTAATGTCCTAAAGGGTAAAATTTTATTTAGGATATATAACTATCTATATAGGATGGAAAATATCTTTTATGCAAATTCTAAGCTGCATGTGATCTATGTCATCATTATGTTAGGTTCAAACTTCAAGATAAAAAATTGGCATAGTGAGATGGATAAATCAAGACTTTTGATATTGGGAAGGTCATAAAGTAAAGGATTGAACCATGATTGGTATTTGTCAAATTTAAAATACTAGTATGTCATATAAACATATATTTTAGTGTCTATACTTTTTAAACCCATGAGGACCATTATGAGTTTCTAGTGATGTATTTTTACCACATTAATACACCATCTACATTTCATATTTTGATGAACTCTACTTTTTGGTCATTTCTAGGGATATTTTTATGAGTGTTTTTTTATGGAATTTCATGTTACACAAAAACATGGGTGGAACACTTGAATCATGTGAATCATGTTTTGGATATTCTTTAATAACACCAAATTTATGCCAATCCTTCCAAATGTTATTTTTGAGTCAAGGAGGTATATTATTTCAGCTACATTATTTCATATGAATGCTTCATGGTGAATCCTCACAATATCAAGGCTATGGTAGAATGGAAAGTTCCTAATAACCTCAAAAACCTCTAAGGATTATTGGGG
>JARHVA010001076.1:2402500-2405000 GCA_037957365.1 Torreya grandis
ATTTGGGTTAACAAATTCTCCATAAAAATTCATGAATCTCATGAAAAATGTGTTTAGGGACTATATGGATCACTGTTTGTTATTTTTTCTAGATGATATCCTCATTTATTCTAATAATGAGTAAGAGCATCTACAACATCTAGAATTGATATTGTAACAGCTGCAAAAGCATAAAATTTATGGTAAGTTGTCCAAATGTGCTTTTTTCAAATAAAAGTTTAACATTTTAGACATATTATCTCCATAGATGGAAATGTAGTTGATCTAGTGAAGATAAGATCCATTATGGAGTGACTAGCACCCAAAAATGTATATGAGGTGAGAAGTTTCATGGGTCTAGTAGGGTATTACAATAAATTTGTTTCAAATTTATCTAAAATAGATAACCCAATTATCTCTCTTCAGTGGAAGAATCAGAGTTTTATTTGGTCAAACAAGTGTGAAAAATATTTTCAAGAGTTGAAAATGAGGCTTACATTGGCACCTGTGATAAGAGTTCCCAATCTTAATGGTTAATTCTCAATAATCACTGATGTATCTAGGGATGGACTTGGAGGAGTTCTTATGTAAGAAGGTTTATTTTTAGCATATGAATCTAGGAAGATTAAACCATGTGAGTCAAATTATGATCCACATGATCTAGAATTGTGGTAATTATGCATGCTTTGCAAATTTCGATGCATTATCTATTGGGAAAATAATTTGAGCTCAAGACTAAAAACGTGGGACTCAAATATATCTTCACCCAAATGAACCTAATATCTCATCAAATATGTTGGTTAGAGTTTCTATCTAACTATGATTTTGATAGTCACTACATCAAGGGCAAGAGAAATGGAGTTGTTAATGCCCTAGCAACACTGGATACTATCAAGAGTGCCTGTCATGATCAAGTCATTAAATTCTCCCTTAGAAAGGAATTCTATGAGAAAGTTAGGAAAGATTTGTTAGAGGATGCTTAGAATCTTAATTTTAAGGGATTAAATTTGGATAATGATGATATTTTAAGGTATAAATGTAGAATGTATGTATCCAATAGAGATAATTTTAGGAGCATGGTGCTAAAGTAATTGCATAATGCCCCTTATTCAAGTCACCCTAGAGTGACTAAGCTCATGGATGAGCTAAAGCATCTTTATTTATGAAAATGAATTAAATTATATGAAATGGATTTTGTGTCTCATTTCTTGAAGTGTCAGTGTGTGAAAGCTAAACATGTGTATCTGGTAGGATTGTTGTATCTTCATGATATACCAGAATGGAAGTGGTAGGTAATTAGTATGGACTTTATCCAAGGTTTGTCATTATCATGAAATTAACATGACATGATTTTGGTGGTCGTTGACAAACTAACCAAATTAAATCACTTCATACTAGGTAATTTGACAAATGATGCACTAATGCTTACAAAGAGATTCATGAAAGAGGTATACCAATTACATGGGTTTCCAAAGAAGATCATTTTAGATCATGATATAAGGATAACATCTAGGTTTTGGTTGACTCTAAATTTATCTTTGGGCACATAGTTGAATTTTACTATTGCATATCATCCCAAAATAGATGGATAAATAGAGAAGATAAACCAAGTTATATAAGATCTTCAAATGTATTGCATGGATCAACAATATAAGTGGGAAGAGTATCTTCCACTAGTAGAGTTTGCTTATAATAACTATTACCAATTAGCTTTAAAGATGGCTCCATTTGAAGAATTATATGGAGAGAGGTGTCAAACACCAATTAGTGGGGACAAACTAGAAGACATGGTGGTCTTTGGTCCTGAAATGATTTTAAAAATGTAGAATAAAGTAAAATTAATCAGATAAAGGTTGGTTAAACCAATGATAGGAAAAAAAATCTATGTTGATCTCAAAAGGATAATAATATAGTTTTTTGTTGGTGATGAAGCATTTTTGAGGGTTAAGCCTTAGAAAATCTTGATTAAGTTTGGTAAATCAGAGAATCTTTCAGCAAGATATGTGGGACCCTTTAAGGTCTTGGAAGTGATCAATCCATTTACATATAATTTTGCCTTACCACCAAATATAGCTCTCTTACATAATGTTTTTCATGTGTCCTATCTTAAAAATTATGTAGATAATCATTCTCATGTATTATATTGGAATGCTTTATAGGTTATGGATCCTGGGGTGATCACAGTAGAACCATTCAGAATAATTGACACTGATAAACTTAGTTTGCATAACAAAGATGTGTTACATTGCAAGGTCTAGTGAGACCAATATTCTAAGGATAGTGCCACATGGGAGGACTTCAATGAGTTCTATAGGTTGTTTCCACATTTTTTTTTGAGTATTTACTATAGTTATTTGATTTACTATCATATGTTATTTGATTTCAGAACTATGGTTTAAAATAATTGTCATCAAGATGATGACCAATTTTAGGGGGAAGGATGTTACATCCCAATTTCCTCACTAAAGATGATTTGTTTATTAAATAGATATTATGGGGTTAATTTTTCTAATTACTTTTG